>VWZF01006546.1:0-37728 GCA_013396755.1 Sclerurus mexicanus
CCATTCCTACTTCACCCCATCTGGTAGTGTGCCTTCTTGTCTATCCACTCAAGATCGCGGCATAAGATTACTCTCAGAGAACTATAAAAGCAAGAGAAGCCAGAAAGCTTTGTATACCTGAGTGTCCTTCCATGTTTGGATGCCAGTAAGTTAGGACAGTTAATTCCTGTATTCTTTGTCCACACTGAAAGTCATAAAATTTCTGGAGAACAGTATTGTTCTGGATACCAAACATGTCAAAAATAAAAGGGGGAAAGGGCAAAGCCTGAAAGATTCCTTCCGTAAGTGACAAACTCTTGTATCAAGAGTCTGCCTTTTCTCCTCATTCCTCCAAAATCTTGTAAACAAAATGCTTCAACATTTCCTATAGGTCCTGAACTAAGAACACCAGAGTAAATATGCTGGGAGGTTGTAAAACAAGAAATCTGTTGACCAAAAAAAAGAGACAGAACTGAATATTATGCGTATTTACTCTGGTTCCATAGACTTTAAAGTGAGTAGTAAATCAGGTGTGCATTAACAAAATAAAAATGCTTTAAAGAAAGAAATAAAAACTAGAACTCACTCAATGTGAGTATTTCAAGATTCTAAATCATGAAGCAAATTTAAATAAAGCCTCATACTTCTTCAGTGTGAGGTAACTGAAAACAAGTAAAAAGCCAACTCTCTTTCACAAAAAAGAAACCTTAACTCAGTGAGATTTTCTGTTTTAGAGAAATCAGAGGTAAATATCAAAAGCTGAATTGAAAAAAATCATAACCATCTTATATATAACTAAGAGCAGAATTCTCCCTTTTTAAAAAATCTTGAGTGTTGTCTTGGTTCTGTTGTTGCTAAACTGAGTGCCAATTCCTTACTCTCTTTTAATAGGTGCTAGGAGGATGTCTCTGGGAGCCTAACATTATTCTAAGAATCATAGGTATTCAGTGAACTCATTGAATGTTACAATGACCCCAAAGGCTTCAAATGGGTGATCAAATAATTGATTTAAAGCTACAGTCCATTATTCAAGTTCTACTTCAGTGTATTCCATTTAATACTCCCAGGACTACATGTCTGCTGAGCAAGACAAACACCTGTGATCTTGTGTAAATCTCAGAAGGGACTAATGTGTAGGTCTCAAACACGGATAGCAGGATAGCTGTGGAATCAACCTTGTTGGTAATAACACACCATGGGAAAGAATAAGATGCGGCTGAAGAAGGGGGCCATATGGAGGTAGGGCAGCACTATTCGAGGACAAATATCTTCGTTCTAGTTATTGGAGATAAGCACAACACAGTACAGCACAGGCGCAGGTATGAGGTCAAGAAGTGGGCATCGACTGTAAGGGGGAGTCAAGACCATCAAAGATCCTGGAAGCCTCTGACCCATTTTCAGAAAGGTGTGAGGGTCTATACATCAATTCACTTAAGCATTAAAGTTTATTTACTCTGAAACTGATTTCATTGACATACCCCATTGTCACCGTGGTCTTGTTACCATGGCATGACATTTTAAAATGACTAAGCAACTGTAAAGCAAACAAAGATTAAGGGTAAGACAGAACATGTTTCTAACTCTGTAGTAATCGTGTACGTAATCTCTTAATTTTCAAAGTTTTTGTGAGTTGTTGCAGTATTTGGAGGATTTTCTTTTTTCATTTGGGTTTTTGTTTTTTTTCTTTTTAAGATTAATATCTAAAAGATTGTATCTTGATGTTCACTATGTATATATACATATGTATATTTAAATATATTACTGTAAGAGTTATTCCTGTTTCAACAACAGGAAGACAACTGAACCTTCAAAACCAACCTTCATTCCTTATACATATCTTAAATTGTAGCAAAAAACATGGACATTATACAGGTGTAAGCAGGAAGTATATCAGTGGAGTCTACCTAGAAATGTATCAAAACCATAACTTAATTTTGGTTTATACCATTACTTTTTTTCTCCTTGTACTCCAAATGAAGTTGCAACAGAAATTCAGATCTTCTGGATATTTTAAGAAACAGGCATTTACACAAGCATATTATGAATGATTCTTGGACTACTGCCAACTAGAAAACCCAAATCAAACAAAGCAGTGGTGACCCTTACCACATCCAAGAACATCCATAGCTGATTTTTTATGAAGGCAGGATTCCATAAGTTTTTCTACTTAAATCCCCTTTTATATATTAATCCCCACATAGGCTTTTGAAAGAAGAAAATAAAGGAAAGCAAATAGGAAAAGAAATCTTCCCCCTTTTCTCCTTCTCACAAACAAAAATTTGAAGCCCAACACAGACCACACCATCTATTTCAAATCATCTCCATTGAAAACTATGCTGCGAGCAATGAAATGATAGTAAAAGAATGAATGCTTCTTTCATGTTATCACGGAATAGGTAATGTTCAAAGGGACCACAGTGGATCATCCAGTTCAATCTCCCAGCTCAACCAGGGCCATCATTGCACAAGACCACATCCAGAGATTTCTTCAATATCTCCAGTGAGGTAAACTCCACAACCTCTTTGGACAATCTATTCCATTGTGCAGTCACCTGCACAGTAAAGAAGTTCTTCCTCGTATTCAGGTGAAACAAAGAGCATTTGAGGTCTGAAAAGATTCAGATCTTCCTCTAATGCAGATCTGGAAGGTTCAGGGCCAGTTAAGAAGAGAGACTTTGCAAAAGCACCCACTGTTTCACACCCCCATGGGAGTTATTTGGAACAACCACAGGATGTGTCAGATGCTGCTCTGACAGGAGGTAACAAGACGTTGCACTAACAACTGGGCCTCTAAGAAACACCCAAAAAAATAACCATTTGCTGAGTGAGTATTTAATAGTACAATTGTTTAAGTTTCTTTCAGCAGTGTTAGACATGCCATAATGACAGCAACTAATAGCCATCATCAACATCAATATAATGTTCCCTTGAAATACAAGAAATCTACAGAAAGTTTATATACTGAAAGCTTATACACTGAAATGCATGACTGTCCAACCAAAAGACTGCAAAAGTGGAAGATGCCAGAATAATTCCAGGTCAGTGTATTTTCCAGAAACAATGTTTGTCTCCAATATAATTTCTTGTATTTGAAGGAAGTATCAGGACATAAAAAACCCACCAGTGTTATCTGTGGAAATAATCTGGTACTTTTATCTGCAAAAAGCATAGCCAAATTTGATGCCTTAACTGTTGAAAAGAATTGTTTTGAAGTATTTCATTGTGTAGAAGCAGAAGTATGTGTATATGTGTGTCTGTGTGTGTGTGTATACACACATATATATATTCAGGCCACTGAGAAAAGACAGCCAAAAATCAAATTTTCATACTTCGTTATATGTCTACAGCTAGAAACCCTTTGCACATAGGCACATACACTGTACATATTCATGTATTTTCCCTTGAGCAAAAAAAGATCTTTTTACATTCAAAAAAATACACCAATGGAACTGGATACCATTTTGCAATTTTTAATTTCTTTTTATCGGCATCCACAATGAAGTTTTTGCATCTATTCCAGATAAGGAGACTTTCCCACCGCCACTCCTTTTCACTAAACTAACCAGAATCAGGTAAGAGTTTTCTCCATCCTCATTAGTATTCGGTAAGTAATGAGCACTAAGATTCACACACACGCAGAGATACACTATAAAACAGTGTTATGTGTAGAACACTTGAAAGATTTACCCTTAAGTTTGCAATAGGTGTACATAATCCATGAGATTTAAAGTATATGGAGCATAGCTATCTGTAGCACAAGAGGAATCTGTTCTATTGCCCTAAAATTGAAGCAAAAGAGTTAGCTTTTTACTGCTTTCCTATTAGGAGACTTTTAAGTCATATTTTTAAAACAATTTTTAAGTTTTATTTTAAAGAATTAAAGCTACACCAATACTATCATTTCTAAGTCCTGAGCAGTAACAAGAAAAGCCTAACCAGTCTCCTTCCCTCCAATATTTTCTCACTCTCTACACACACAGGATTTTTTATCTTTGTTTAGAAAGAGCAGCATCTAGATGCAGTTAGCCTCTGGTAAGATACAGGTAAACACAGTATCTCTAGAATAACATAAATATTTCAACTTATTCATTCAGCACATAATGTCCTTTTTTATCTATCTTGTTCTAACAGATACCAAAATTAGCCTGTTCTCCCAATACCATACCTTTGATATCTCATCCTATCAGGTCCAAGAATGGCTCTGGCAATTTCTCAATTCTGAGTTTTTAAAGTGAAACTTCCCAATAAATTCCTTGAAAATGAAGTGGTTGAGGGGATTGCTTGGATAAGTGTTTGTTTCCAGCCTAGTCAGCAATTGAATTTCTGAAAACACATCTACTTAATTCTCCAGATGGGTCCTTGCAAATATTCACAAGAACAAGTCTGCAGTAGAAATTGCAGCAAGCTACCTTAAGGATCATTTAATTCCCTAGAACATGGAAAGTTTTAAAGCAGATTAAATTATTTCATACTGCTTCTTTCAAGGTATTGTTGGGTGTAATCTAGTGCAATTAAAACTTCACATTCCTGTAGTGGCTGAATGTTATTTGGAACAGTTTTCCATTACATATAAAAGTACCATTTTAACATGTGACATAGCCAGCAAGATTAAGCAACAAAGAAACATGATGTGAGTGAACACTAAAATACATAAACCTGACTGCAGTATCAACTTCTGTACATTGCCTATTTGATGGAAATGGCTTAAACCTTTGCAATTACATTTTATAAGCCAGTGATGGGCAATTCATCTCATACACAGGAAACATTCTCCTTAAACCCATAGTTCTGGTATACATGTCTCATATTTCTTCCTAGCTATTTCAGAAGCTATTAAAATTTTGTCAATTTAGGTACATATGAAATTGGCAGTACCATGCACAATGACATTAAAACAGATAGAAATGCAAGTCTTTTTCTAAGTCCATCTGAAGAACTGATTATTATTTCTTTAAAACTGATCTCACTATTCAGCTTTTACAGCATTTTAAATCTTTCTATGACCAGGAACAGATAACAATCTGCCCTTGAGACAAAAGACCTCCACCTGAGTAGAAACTGGGGAAAGAACTAGAGTATTTGAAACAGGGACAGATATGAGTTAAAGAAATATAATAAGTAAATGTCTGCTTTCACAAGCTTTCCTGAGCCAAATATACACATCTGTATGTACTGAAGAGCAGACAGTTGTTTTACAAGTAAATAAAAAAAGCAACTACAGATTAATCTCTATTCACTATCTATGCACTTGAGGACAGTATTTTTTCACACATCATTCATATATGAATGTAGAGATTTCACAGAAAGCAGTATTTGAGACTGATTTTTCACCAAATTAAATAGCACATATTGCACTGTTGCAAGGTTAAAGACACTTAACAAAGGAAGCAGAAGGGCAGCAGCAATGCTGTGCTGGGTTCTGACCCCTCCTCACCCCATTGTCATTGAGGTACCATGGTTACAGATTAATTTCCCAAGCCTTACCACCTGCATTAAGCCAAACAACCTTATTCCTCTGCTGAGAGTAAAACAAAGAAAACTGCAAGGCTAGACTGTCTAAAAGAGATCAAGATGTATTCCTAACCATAATAACTATCTGGTATCCCACACACACATCAGCACCTAAATAATAGTCTACATTTCAAAGAATATAGCTCTCATTTACATTCAGATTTTCAAAAGGTTGGTGCATCAATAGGCTGTTCCCTTTTGAAATTCAAAAGGCATCAGATTCCATTTGTTCAGCTCACTTAAAAGAAAATCCATTGCAGATTATAGGTATTAAGCCTCTCTAAAATAGCTGGTCCCTTGGCAAAAGTTGACTTCCTTCACAGAAGGAGGAAGAAAACAAAACCAAAAAAACCTCAACAGTACCTATATTCAGAGGTGCACATGCCAGGACCCTCTATACTCTCCATAGAACAGAGGGGCTGAAGTACAGCTGGGCTGATGGACTATGCCAGCCACTGGTAAGTAGTAAGAATACAATGACTATTTGTGACATTTTGGCACAGAAAATAAGAATTAATTATCACCTGACTGGTTTCAGCAAAACATCTCAAAGATTCAGCTACTGAACACAATTGTTTGATTTGCACCCTCTCTGAACTTCAACCCATTCTGAAAAACATTTCTTAACAAAAAAACTGTAAATGAAGCCGTAATTAAATTGATTTTTATTTCTCCATTTTCAAGACAGTGTCTCTGTGCACATCAACCATACATTTCATTATACTGTCTCATGAGGAACAAACTTCCTCAATCTAAGGATTCCCAGACCACAGCTGCTTGTCAGTCTTGCCATCTCCATTTTTCTGTACACTTTTTTCTTTTCTCTTTCACATTTCGGTAAAATCTCATTTCTCCTTTGTTTAGTGCCACAGGCTAGCCTGAAAGAGACAGGGCTGCAAAATCAGTCAGAAATGAAGAGGATGTCATACATAAGGTGGGCACAGTGTATTGCTGGGTTTATTGTTACTCTTGATTCACCAAACAATTGTGAGGTACAAAATCTGAGCTACTCCTGTTTAGCCATTCGTATCAACAAATTCACACAATCACTTGAAAACCTGTATGAAGTATTGAGAATTCAACAAAATAAAGCATGAATAAACTATTTTTTTATAACTCACAGTGCCAGGTAACTTGTCTCCCTTCCCACTACCAAAATAAGTTTTATAAACATCCTTAAGAACTACTGAAAATATGTTAAAGTGTCATTTCACTATGGTGAAATTACAGAGACTGAGGCGCACTATAAAACCTTGTTTGCCTGTTCTTGCATAGAAGGTGTTCTGATGCTTTCTAAGCAAGGGCATAGCAAAAAAGCCAGTGATAACACATCCCTCTGAGTAGAAGTGCAGTGAACTGGAAGACCTTTGTATGGAAACATAAGAATGATCTTCTATTGCAGCTACATCTCCAACTAAATGGGAAAGTTGTCAGTTTGCAATTAGATGTGACTCGGCAAATATGCACTCCATTTTCTAAGCACTGCAATTGGCCTGACAGTTGGTATATCTGTTTTTCAACCAGCTTTCACTTTCATAGTGGGAAAATGAAAAGAAAACCTACTTATTTTCTAAAAGGAAACTGTGACTATAAATCGACCAAAAAAGAGCATTCATAAATAACAATAATGTGAGAAAAATCTTTTATTAAATTTAGAAAAAGTACAAATATCTGCGAAACAAAAGGAATATAACGAACAGGAAAATTTAATTACAACACGTGTTGGGTGCCAAGGTCACACAGGATCCCCAGGAGCACACCTTTCGATTCAAAGGCCACGCTTTTAAACATTCTTAAGGCCCAACCCCATTTATGACATGGTGGGGCGTTTCTTCTCCTTGGATTGGCTCCTCTGTGCCCCCCCTCATGTCCGGGGTGGCGTTTCAGGAAACATGGCAGCCTCCATATGCCCGGCATAGCCAGCCACATGTCTGAGATTGTCCCAGCTATATTCCTAGTTAATACGTAATTGCCCTATTCCCGAATGCTTAATCCCTGGCATACATTCCAAAATCGGACTGGATGCCTTACAACTTCCGCAAAACACCTATAGGTTAGTAATAATTAAAAGCAAAAATAAACCTTAGGTTAGTAACTCTTGTACAGCTTATTTGCTTGTAATAAAACCAGTTTTTCTATCTCTCATAAGAATATGTAAGTGCACAGGAAAAATAACACTTTGGGTAACATACACGAGCTGGCAGCAAACAAGTCTTATCTTCCTAAGAGAGCATATGGAGACAAAATATACCAAAATTTTTTGACACTTCTTTACTTTCCATAGAAGCTATTAATCAATATGAACAAGTAAGATAACGAGAAATTCCATTCACAGCTATTTCTTCAGCTTGTAAGATTCACATATTGATGTCTCTAATGATTGACCGAAGTATTGTTTGTATCAACATATATAGCAGAAACTTAAGAGGGAACACTACAAAAAAAATTGTGAAGATGTGGCCATTTGACCCTGGCTGAATGCTTGGTGTCCCCCACACCACTTCAGGCCCCTCTCCTTCTCCAGACGGAAAGAAAAAAAACAATGAGCTCAGAATTTATGAGTAAAGATAACAGCCAGGAGAGGCTTTGATTAATTTCAGTGGGCAAAACAGACTCAGAGTAATGCTTAAATTTATTACTAAAAAGCTAAGAACTAAAAGTAAGAAATAAGACACTCTTAGAAACACTTTTCCACCACCCCTCCTTCCTTCCATGCTCTCCCTCCTCTCCCCAACGGCGTGGGGGACAGGGAATGGAAGGTTTGTAGTCAGTTGTTGCTTTCAGCTGCTTGCAAATAAAGTCCAAACCTTTTGGGCAGCAGTTCTCCCAAATCTGCTGTCCCGTGGGTCACTCCATCGGATGCAGTCTCTTATGGATAAGCTATACCTGCTCCAGTGTAGGTTTCTCTCTGCACGGGCCACAGCCACAAGTCTCTTGCAGAACTCTGCTCCATTTTGAGCCTCCCAAGAGGTAACAGCCTCCTTCATGCATCCTCCTGCTCCGGCATGAGGCTTCTGCACAGGCGATGGGGGGGTCTTTGCACCCTGATGGCCTCCCATGGGCTTCAAGGGGACAGCTCGTTTCACCATGGTCTGCACCACAGGCTACAAGGGATCAGAGCTCTGAGTACTTTCCCTGCTCCTGTGGGGTCCCTCCTCCTCCTTCTCCTCCTGCACTGACCTTGATGCCTGCGTTGCTAATCCATGGCTGCAATTTTCAACTGCACAACAACCCTCTATTCTTAAATACGGTATCACACAGGGACAGTACTATGATTCAAAAGCAGGAAGTCCCTGCTGAACCTATCATTGGCTCCATAGAATAGGGGAAACTTCTAGCAGCTTCTAACAGAAGCCACCCTTTCCCCTACTGAAAAACCTAGCTACAGAAACCCATGACAGAAGATAAAACACAGTAAAAGTAAACACTAATAAACACGGGAATGATGTGAGATAAGGGGTAAGATGGGTAAGTAATAGCACAAGAAGGAAACGGGAGAAAAGTATAGTAACACACAAAAACTGCTATTTGATGCAATGCAATATTTATTCTTCAGCATTTCTAAAAGAATTTGCCTTCCAACATGTTTGAAATAGCAAATATAACAATACACATCTTAAACCTTCACACAATATTAAGACTGAAGGATGGTATTGAAAAACCTTTATGCTTTCTGACAAACATATTACTCAACTTCTATACAGAGAATATTTAGAGATCTGAGTTTTACAAGACAGCTGGCACACCCATTATGAACAGCTACACAATAATAAGAAACGCTGGTTTTGAAAAGTGGCATAAACGAAATTTCTTTGTCTGCAGAGCAGTACATCATAAGGATTACTATCTGGAAACAGTTTTCTATTAAATACAGAAAATCATACTGAACCCATAATCTTACAGAAAAAGGGATAACAATTTTGGGTTAAGGTATCCTTATAGTCTGTCTGAACTACAACTTAATAAATGAAATAGGAAAGTGTCAGCACTCTAATTTTTCTAAACACAGAGAATACTTAAAATGTCAAAAGTAACTCCATAGCAAGTCTCTCGGACAGAAATGCATTATACATAGTATAAAAAGCAGAATTCTAACTGTTGTACTACATTTAGACTGAATTTTAGAAATCTTCAAGATTTACCCAAGATCACATGAAACTTCAAGAATATTTTTAACTGTAGATTAGATCAAAACTAAAATAAATCTCTACTGAAGGTTACAAACGTTTTTATGGCATCCTTTCTTTCCCTCGTTTCCTTTTTGGTTTTTTCCTTCTTCCTTTCACTTTCCAGAAATCAGAAACATAAGTGATAAAATACCACAAATTGCTCTATTTTTAGTTTTTCTGGCCAAACAGATTTTTTTTTCTGGATTTTTAATTTAGGCTGATGATCTTTTAAATGTATTAGCCCAATTAATAAGGTAACATAACAAGTATCACACTTACAGGGGCACCATTCATAACTAAATATTAGCCCTAAAATAGCAGAATATCCCATAAAACTTATAACTTTTTAAAAATTAAAAATAAAAATCTTCCTCCCACCAAGACATACAGATTTAAAACATTGTGTGGTTATCCTATTCTGGAAGGGCTGCAAACATATAGAAGCAAGTTTATTACAAAAGGCTAGCATCAAAAATATATGTATATATACACATACACATGTTCTTATATTCACATATACAGTTCAAGTACAGGGATTTGCAAACTAGCTTTAAGCAATTCTGATGCTAGAGAAGTCCACCGACAGCAGCCTCTTTTTTGCTTTTCTACACACAACAGAGGTACCCCAGGTACACTGTTAAAAGCTACCTTGGCAGTCTCTGCATTGTAATGCAGCCTGCAGATTTGACAGGGCTGTGAACTCTAAAGCAGTGTGGCTGGCAACTGTACTCATGTCAAGAAGAGTATCCCTGATTTTTGCCATTGCCAGTGTTGTAATCCACCCCTGAAGGCCATGAGCTTCATGTAGGGGGGAGAAGCAGAAGTAGCTCCCCTTGCCCACACATCTGGTGGTGTGGGGTTTTTTGGTTGGTTGGTTGATTGGCTTATTTGATGGGCGGGTCCTGTGTTTGGGGGTTTTTTTGGGGGTTGTTTCTGGGGTGAAGGTTGTCAGGCTTTTGTTCTTTTTAAATGTATCACTGGAGTTCAAAACTTTCCTCCCAGAAGAAAATGCTTTGTTTCACCAAGTAGCTTCTACTTTGCTGTATTAGGCTCTTGCTTGTAAATCTCCAAAATACAGCCATTAAGCCAAACACATTCCTTGAAATAATGGAGTTATACCACTGGTTTAAGAACCCATTATGCTTAAACACAGTCCACAACAAAAGCACATAGTTCTTCAGTTATAGTATGGTCACAAGCCATATCTAAATACTATTTGTGTACCTCAAGAATAAGTCCTTACAAGCCATTAACTGAACAAGCATCATTATCCACACTGATAGAAATCAGAAAGCTTTCACAGCCCAGAAAATTCAAGACAGCAAAAGTGTGAATTCTAAAAAGGAGACGGATGATAGAGTTATTAGCCCTGCATTCGTGAAAGAAAAATATTAAGAAGCTACAGGGAAAAAAAATGCTCAAGAAGTAGCCTACTAGCACTCTGCAGAGTTCATCTTCAGTCATGGGGAAAAAGGACAATTACTGGACCTTAGTCTGAGATCTCACAAGTGAGAATATCTTCTGGCTACCTGCCAGAGAGAATGCAACAATGGCAAGGTACCCGGTATGAGCCTCATGCTTCCACTTCAAAATCTAGAATGGAGCAGAGTTCCATCTACTTTCATATCAGTCTAAACAAAAGAAGTTACTTTCAACATCTGATTATACCCCAAAAAGATCTTAAAAACTAGAAACAAGGATTTTCAACTTTCTCCACCCCAGTGCAATGACATCAGATACATTCCTCTTTATATTTCCTCAAGTTTCAGACTTAGTCCTTTACACACCTTTATCTGAAAGAAGGGAAAGATTATTTTCATATCTCTTAAAAAATAAATACCTAAACCAAAAAATGTAGAGGAAATCGTCAACCTTGAAAATACATCCGGGAGAAAAAAAATCATTTATGTCAGGTTCTCAAGCTTAGTAAGAATAGTCATTATATTTCTATCACTTCTGACAATAGACATACACCAGATCAACACCCATACCTTCATTAAGCAACTTGCAAGGAGCACACATTTTATCCTGCTACAAACTACGGAGGAAGCATTCTTCTAAAGCCTGTGAATTACAGATCAGTGTAATAAGACTGACAGTGAGAAAACCACCTCTAGCTACTTCTCTACCATTACAGTAAGTTCTGCCTTTTACAGCCCTGTTTTTTGTACATAAATGTAATGACTTACTGCAGTAAAAATATTACTATTGTCATTAAAGTGCATCTTATTGGGTTTATGGTACTATTATGCATTCTACTTCAATCATTCAGTGTTTTGTATCTTTGTCATATTTCATATGTGGACAGAAAGGACTGCACTGTCAAAAAAAAGGGGGGAGAAGTTTGTTTCACATCAAGCTTCTTCTAAGGAGTCGTATTCTTGTCATATAGACAAAAAATTTTAGTATACAGCATTTCAATAGTAACATTCAAGTAATACCCATAAAATTGTCACTTTAGCTAAAAGTATGAAAGTCTCATTAGACAAAATAATCTGGACCACGAATCTTAGTTAATGATCCCAATGACTGACTTTGTGTAAGCATTCCCTTCTACAAAGAGCTTTCCAGACAGATGTCAGGTGTCAGAAGCCACAAAAGCAAACAAGAGGCCATAGAATCACACCCAGAGCCTATTGTACACTGTGTCCACTCTGAACACTCAGTGCACTGAGACTAATTTCTGATGCTGTACAAAAAAACCTATACTGTCTTTGCATCATATGAAAAAACTAACGCATATCAACTATCACATTAGATCTGCCAAAACCAAAATGTCAAAGGAAATACAAAAGTGGACAGGAAAACACAAATTTCAGAATAGTTTTACAAAGCTAAATTCAACTTCAAAAATGTTCCCCTTTACATTTTGAGAGACTGATTTTAGGGCAGTAATTTTTACTTATTCAATCAAAACATATGTAGTTAACTGGACAGACAAATACACCTCAATCTTACTACCTCTTTCACACTACAACCAACTGGAAATATGATTAAGAGTTATCATTGTGTCTAAAAGCCACATCAAAATCCAGCTCAGGTAATAGAGGAAAGATCATTCATTTCAAAACCATGAACTTTCTGTAACTTTATAGGCATTGATTCATGCATATGATTTTAGACCAAGCTTAAAAGTTACATGCAGTTTTGAAATAATGGTGATAGCTGTGTGTTTTTCACTTTCTAACAATACTATCAAATAAGAAAAGATGGCAAGTTTGTGTTAACATAGTTGAACTCATCAATTCATATTTTCTTGCAATTAGGCCTGAAGACATGCACCACCACAGGAGATCTTCCAAAACAATCACCATGACATAATGCAAAGAAGATGGCATCACCCCATGACAAGGAACAAAAAACATCAGCTGTCCACCTCTGCAGCAAGTACTGTGCTCACTGATTTCAGTGCCAATGGATGAAACAGAGTAAAAACTGTTATAAAAATAGTCATAATGGAAAACCTTCTGTCATGCAAGGT
The DNA here is from genome assembly GCA_013396755.1 of Sclerurus mexicanus. Classification (NCBI taxonomy): domain Eukaryota; kingdom Metazoa; phylum Chordata; class Aves; order Passeriformes; family Furnariidae; genus Sclerurus; species Sclerurus mexicanus. The sequence continues at coordinate 13,141 of VWZF01006546.1, forward strand.
TGCTGCTTTGTCTTAGCTAAGCAATTTCACACAGTATGATACTGGACTTTGCTTTTTGTAAATACAACTAGTCCTGCAAATCGACTCTTTTAGGTCCAATCAGTGAATTAGCCATATGTTTACAAGTATTAACTGCCACAGACAGAACTGCCTTCTGTTGAAGGAGATTAAAGCATAATCTCTCTCCAGTAGATGGCACATTGATAGCACCGTATCACATTTTTTAAACTTCCAGCATGTTCTGTTGAAAAATTAGTCTATATTCTACACAGCCAGCTACAAAGCAAGTGACTGCTGAAGAGAGTAGTCCAGGACCTATAAAAGTCTTCAACTCTACAGTAGAGTTTCAGTCTCCTTTTTAACAGGATAACCAAACTGGTATCAAAAACAAAACTTCACTTTGCAACACATACTGTACTTGGGTGGAATTTTAACTGGAATTTCTTTCATGTTGATCATTTTCATCCTTCAATTATATAAGAACATAAATCATCATGGGCCACAAAACTGTACTCTTAACAAAGTGTATCCACTCCTCCGAATCATAATTTTCATAATCAGCATTCACATGCCAACTTCAACTTCTTGATGTTCTTTCCAAGTATTTTTTGAAAAGTGAGGACTTGATTTTTTTTTTTTACAGTTATCAGGAACGACCTACATTTCATTTTTAAAATCAGTAATATTTTCTCAGAAAGTTGAGGACCCACTTCTAGGGCTCTACACTAGATACCTTGACTTCCATGAATTTCAAGCAGATCAGTTTTCCATAGCTCTTTTCAGTGCAGTTTAATCTGCATGAGCTTATGCAAGATATAAACCTGCATCTTCAAAAACGGGTTTGGTCCTTCATCTCCATTTTGACTTTTCTTCCAATGATGCGTCAGTCTTTAATGAGCATAAAATTATTAATACAAATTAATTCACACTTGACTGCTAGTGAGAGTTTCCTTAGACATCTCATTAAATCAGAAGAAATGAAGTGCAGTGTATTACAATTTTCCTCTGAGTTTTATATTCTGAAGTGCATCAGCATGGGTCATATGAACCAGCACTGCAGAATGCCTAATCAGAAGTGCTACCAAAAAAAGTACCCCTCTTTTGCCAATAACAACCCACTCTAAAGGAGTGAAGTAACTGAATAATTGAAGCAATTTTCTGACCCAAGGAAATAGCATGAAGCTGAGCTAGGGGAGGTTTAGATTGGATATCAGGAAAAGGTTTTCTGCCCACAAGGTGGCTGGGCACTGAACAGGCCTCCCAGGGCAGTGGTCACGGACCCAAGGCTGACAGAGCTCAAGGAGTGTTTGGGCAATGCTCTCAGGGACAGGGTGGGATGTTGGGTCTATACCATGCAAAGTCAGGAGTTGGACTTCGATGATCTATGTGAGTCCTTCCAACTCAGGATCTTCTGTGATTTCTCCCTACATTCAGATTTTTTTCCACTCAGAGATTTTCAGTTATTATTTGTATGTATATAGAGAGATGAGCTCCTGCTGTCCCTTACTTTGAGCATGTATTAGGCACACATTTTTTCCTTTTTTTTTTACATCTCATTGAACAATTAAGCCTTAAAACATGCTGTACTTTTGCAAAAAGCTGCTTTGATGCCGATTTTACAGGAAGAGACCAAGAATAAAGGAGAAAAAACACATTTCTCTAAAAAATGTACGTGCTTATTGGACATATTACTATTTATTATGGACTTATTACTGTGTTATTTTTCTAACACAGCAGAAAAATACCACAGTCAAAATTTGGGCTCGATTTACTTATAAGGAACTGGAAGTTGAGAAGTCTGAACTGAGAGCAGTATCATAATAGATCTGCCCTGCACTCAACATTAACTTCCCATCTGTGTACACCAAGACAATGGGACTGAGTGTCTCAGCTTTATCTTTTCTGTGCTGAACATATTGTACCTACAAGGACAATATACCATCTTTCAGCAGCTGAGCAGAACACATTGCCTTATCAGAACTCTGCATGGTCAGATCAGGTTTTATTTTCCAGCTGCAATAGATTTTGTTCATATTTTCTTGTTCTTATTATACTTGCACAGAAAGGAATTCTTCTAGATTGCAGCAACTTCTTACACATTTACTGGCATTGAGATAACACTGCAACACCTCACCTACATTTCATAGTAAAAAAATAACCAAACAAAAAAAAACACAAAAAATTCAAGAAGCCCCAGGTCTATATTCACATATAGAATCCTAAACTGAGATAAGATTGTTGAAGTGTTTCTAATATTTTTGCACTCTATAAGGGAAAACATTAGCATGCTCTCAGTTTCAGCTGTTTGCCTTTCTTTCCAACAAAACTGAGTCTATCTGGTTTTACTGCTCCATATATAAAGCTTATATTTGTCACTGTCTTGTTACATTCCACAAGCTGCAGGTCAAGTTATATGGGAGAATTTCTTAGCATCAAAAAAAAAAGAAGAAAAAAGACTAAAACCACTAAGAGAACACTCAGTATCTTTCAGGCGGCAAAGAGGGGCAGTGGGACAGATAAGAAACAGATGATCTCTGGTCTAAATACCCCAGTAAAAGCAGAAATCTGTTATTTCTCTTCAAAGGACTGAATCTGAAAATGCAAACAAAGCAGGAGCACTCTATGGAAAATAGCTCTCAGTACTCACCTAGCACCGAAGACCAGCGCAGGAAAGAGAAGCAGCAAGTAATAAGCAAAGAAGAATTTCATACTGGCGCTCCTCCGTTTGTTGCGTACCTCACACTGCTCTTCCCACCGACCCCGGCTCCGATTCCTCCTCCGGCACCTCGCCTCGCCTCGCCTCGCCAGTAATGGGAGCTGCCCGCCCACTGGTGATGGTCCCACCCCCGGCAGCGCAGACTGGCGGGCAGACGGCGTAAAGAAGAAGCGGCCAGCGGGATTTGAGCTCCGAGAACAATATCCCGAGGGAGCTCAGAGCCCGCCCGGCGGGAGGGGTGAGATTACGACGTCGTGCCCAGCGCCTCGCTCCGAGGGGACCGCGGGCCACGGCCGAGAAATGCTGCCTGGAAGGAAATAAATAAATAAATAGAAACCTGATATGAAAACAGCTCCAGTATTTTGCAGTTGGTGCCTTTATGTGACGTGAATATTAACAAGATAGGTGATACAGAGAAAGGAGCTATTCTAAGTAGGTGTCAAGCCCCCGAGCAGCCTGTCACTACACCCTGCCAGGTGTCATTTCTACAAAGCAGGAACACACAGGCTACTGTTTCAATCAGGTATTCATTCACCCCTCATCAAGTTGAAAGTAACAGCAGCAATCCCTTTCAAAATAGGGCTTTGAAACGTTACCGTCATCTCTAAAAGCCTGAAGCAACCGATATGATCTTCAGAGAAATACCCTTATCCTGTGTTTTTATTTACCTGATCTTAATCATTAATTAAATCAGCATTGGTAAAAGATGCTTTCAGTGTATTCCCTACCTTGACCCAAGTGAAGTTCATTTGATGGCAAACCATATGAAAGTATAACATTTAAACAGGAGTCATCTTGCTATGCAATACAAAAAAACCCAACCAAACAAACTTGTCTGCAAGTGAATGAAGTATGGTCATTACCAGAGAGTGTTTTGGTCACCTATGTGCTTGTCTGGTCATATGAAAGGCATCCAGAATCTACACTATAAATCACAAGCATAAAATAAAAATTTCCATAGTTTAACTTGGTGTGTCATTGCGTTCAGCTGTTTATTGAGGAGTAATTTTGGATTCCACCAAAGCCAACAAAAATTCACTGTTTGAAATGAATGACTTTTTAAAATTATTATTGTCCCCTAATAAGACATCCACATGGCATACAAACAGAATTAACAAATTACCTTATTGGTTACATCCTTCAATAGCAAACTGAGAGGGATGGGAGAGAAAAGAAAAAGAAAAAAAAAAGGCAACATACATAGCCAAAAAGGAATAAAATAATTTCTTTCTGAATCTTCTTCCTGTGTCCCAACTCTAGCATCTTTATTCAGCACAACTGGCAGCAAGTTCTATTCACCCAGATTAATTTAAATCAGTATTTGTTGTTATTTTGATGCTGCATACCAGCATTGAAAGAACAATCATGTTACCATGGATACTTATGATAACATAGTAAAAACATAATAATAAGAGCAGCTATCTTGTAATTTTCTCTTCCAGAAAAAAACAATGTTCCCAGGCTACCAGGCACCTCATAGTCTTGTATACGCAGCTAACACTTGTTTCATCTTCCTTTTATGTGCACATATACGGTGTGGAATGGAGGGGAAGATACTGGTGCATCAAGTCAGTAAATTATGCCTGACAGTGCTGAATGATCTTAAGAAAACTTCTGAAATTTTGCAATTTGAGGAATTTTTTTTTAATCTTATTACTGCTCTACCTCTTTTTTGGGGAACCGGAGTGGAATACAGAGGCCTACTGCTGCGTCTTGGTTTCATCTCAAGGGGTCTTACCATGTTTGCATGGGAGAACATCTCCCACTTGAATGACTCCAGTGCAGGTAGTTTGCATCTATGATAATGCTACTTCACAGTCATTCTTTACGTAACTTCTCCATCCTGTTCAGAATCAATTGAACAATTAGGAGGCTTTCACACTTACTAGCACTACTGCTCTGATGTGAATATCCTATAAAGACTGTCACAGAACAGTTTCAGACTACAAACACCTCAAGTGTATAGGATATGTAACAAGCTTTTCCAACTCAGGTCAGTCTGTGGAGGCCCTGAACTGACTTGGGCACAATCTACACACAGCCAGATGATTAGGAGATGGCAGCAGTGGCTAAGCAGAGGCTGCAGCAATTGCAACCCGAAATATTCAAATATGCACAGGTAAAATTGCATTACTGTGAAGACAAATGCTCAGCAGTAAATGCAGGTAGTACAAAAGGAAAATCTGCCTTTTGGGGGCTGTTCCAGGGAGAACAGGGGGTCTGAAGGGATGTGGAAGCTGAAACTGAGACACCACTGAAAGCTTAATCCAAACAGTAGTTTTATTACCAAAAGTGGCCAAGTAAACAGGAAAAAACCCATGAGAGAGGAAAAAAAGAGAAAATAAGCCCCCAGGTGCCAACACCCAAATTACCCAGGTGTCAGCACCCAAATTACCCAGGTGTCCTCCATGGAGTTGTCTTACCAACCCCTGGATGCCCCAACTCCCCAGAGCAGTGGCTGCATCCTCAAGGGTCAGCAGGCTCATAGGTGAAGGCAGGGGTCCCTGCCAAAAAGCAACGTTGTCCTGTCACTTGAAGCGAGCGAGCCCCAAGCCACCTGGGCTTTTATCTCATTGGCCAGATGCCATCTACTTGAGTAGTGTGGCCAGGACCACCCAGGTAGGAGCCCTTGGCACCTCCCTCCTGTTATATAACTGGTACTTCTCTGTGCTTGTGCAGTACATTTCAGAGGGTCTTCATTAATTTGGTCTGGGGCTTCACTTCATCTTCATTCCTCGTCTTCCTCCTCTTCCTTTCTTCCTTCTTCTCTGCCCTTGAAGAGCCATCAGCCAATCATGAGAGACCAACTAATTTTAGTTTACACAGAAATGCCTCCTTCAAGGCCAGAGACTGTCTTTATTGGCCTGTTTTCCCATAACTTGGCATGAAGAGAGTGACTCCTCAGAGGTGGTTGGGCCAAACACAGACCAAAAATATCAGCATCATATTCCACCCGAATGCAGGGGCAAACTTCTATAACTAGGAACTGGGCACTTACTTCAATGCTATTCTTTGTCAGACTTGATTGTACTCAAGCTGCTTGCCTAAAGGCATAAAAACTATCCTTTTTCCCTTCATATGCAGATAAATGAACTTGATCTTGAGGAGTTGGAGGCTTTTTGAGTTTTGGTTGGTTGGTTGGTTTTTTTAGGAGTAATGTGCATTCTAATGATAATATATCTATACCAAAAAATGGGAGAGAATCGTTTGCAGATTTTTCTTAAATATAGACTGTAGTCAATTTATTTAGTGCTGTGAATACTTAAAGAGAGGTCAAATATTAATGGTGAACAACTTCAAAGGTGTTGGATAGAAATATTCCATATAAATACTTTAGGCATGCAAAACTCTTTAGAAATATTGTATTTTCATTCTTACAATTAAAGGCTTTGCATTTTTTGGCTCAAACTAAATGAAGGTCATACTAAATAAATAGTTACTCCTAGCTTAGCTAGCAAAAGTTGAGTATATATGCCATTATACAAAAAACCTTACAGAGAATATATAAATAAGAAAACAATGTAACTATTACTTCAAGGCATTTCAAACACTCATCACACAGGGTTTTGCAAGTTTAGTTAAACACACTGATAGTGTAGGACTATTATTGCCTACTTTAGAGAGGCAAATGAATCAACTGTCTCCCTTTGCAAAATACAGCACAAGCTTATGCTTGCCAAAGCAAAAAGACATCCACTTAAGCCTGTATTTCTGTAGTAACTACTATAGTAGGGATCTTAATTTTATTTTTGTTATTTGGAAATAATGGTAATGAAAAAAGGAATCATGAAATGATGGCATATACTCTATTCCATTCCTTAATGCATGCAAGTGTTAGAGAGAATTCTGTAAATACACTTAATGAAGAGGACTATTAGCATATCTTGCTGTCGAACACTAAAATTCTAAATTCTTCACAAGACCTTGCACAAATGACTTTCAGAAGAATAAGAGTACAACCGTTGGATAAAATAGAATGCATTTTATTTTAGGGTAATTTACAAATGCAGTTTTTAAGTTTTTATTTGGGAAAAAACCCTACAACTAAGGCAAAGCTACAGGTAGGACTCAACTATTCCAATTTCATGTCCAGTGCTCTGTGAAGCAGAGTACATTGTGATGCACTGCAGTGCAGAGAATGTCAGCTTTCTTATCAGTGCATGCATGTGCATATGAATACAAATACAAATGAACTTTTTTTTTTCCACAACTGAAGTACCATTTTAGATAACAGTAATTTGGTATGTTTTACACTCCATAAAGCATACTGCATTTCTACGTCTTAGAAACACTAGCCAGGCACACTTGAGTTCCCAAGTAATAGTACAATCTCTGAAATACTGTATGATAAATAGCATCTCAAATAATGGAAGAAGCAGAAAACCACAAACATCAGTAGTCTTTTTTTAAGGATAATTGCTGGGAACTAGTTAACATTGCAGACCTCAGTGATGCAAGCAGAGTTCTGAGTCAACAGTACTGGTTGAGTAGGAGCAGAAGGGACCAGTGACTCACAAGACACACTGTTTCAGCCCTTATGCACATTTCTCTCTCCCCTCAAATAAATATTTCACTGTAACTTTAAAAATAGATTCAGCATCCCTTTTCCCAGTTTTTCTCTGGCGTTTACCACTCCATCTTCTCATTTCTTCCTCCCAAAAAGAAAGTTTTCCACTGTTATAGTTTCAGCACTCATTGGAATTCCATCCTAAAAGTTTGGAGGCAACACCCTCAAGCCTGCAAAGATGGTTAACAAAAGGTGATATGAATATTCATATCCTGATTTTAATCACTTAGCTAGGGACATTTGTTCTGGTCTCTCCCCAGGCCAGGAGAGGGAGGGAGGACGGTTGGGNCGTCATTGACACCATTGTAGCTGACCTGGTGACTGTGCCCCTGTCATCCCCAAGAGGCCAACAGCTGAGGTTCAACATCGCCACCTTCTGTCCGTAAATATAACTGCATCTCCTGAGAGAGCAAGGGTAGCAGCTGTGGCGCAACATCACCACCTGCTGTCCTTAGATATAATTGCAGTCCTTTTTTTGGGGGTAGCCAAAAGACCTTTTAACTGTTTGCCTTGTCGTTTGGGGGGAGGGGGTGGTGTTATTACAAGTTGTTGGTGTTTGGTCCTTTCTGGATATACATATATATGTATTGTGGTTAAGAACTGTTATCTTTTTCATATATATATATATATTTCCTAATTAAAGTTCTGTTTTACTAAATTTAAAAGGAGAGGGATTATTTCTTGGTCAACATAGGTATCTTAGTTTTCCCCTTGAACTAAGACATCCGCCTTTAGAAGTGCTACTTGATTTAACTCAATTCTGATCAAATCTGTTAGGCTACCAAAGGGCAAAACATTCTTATTAAAATAAGAAGGAAAAGAATAAGTTTCAGGGTGAAGCATTTCAATGCACTGGGCCTAATAATTCATATTCACATATACAAATAAAATCAGCACAAACACATACACAGAATTAGGGTGTGTGGCTTATTACTGCTCTTGATTGAAACCTGTCATATTAACAATATCACTTTGTAAGATAATAGCTTTGGGAGGACTGATTTGCTACTCAACCTTTAACATGCGTGTGCTTATAAACACTGCAAATCCCCTTGCTCTGAATGGTAAAGCCCTGGAGACTTTCTTGCAAGGCAAAGGAAGGTACATGAGTGCCAGATGTGTGTAAAAAGTGTGGAAGAGTTTGTAGCAATGTCTTCTTCAGGAGTATGTATTTCACTTTCATTTACAAGTATTTATTTCAGGTGAGACAGGATATTTATTAAGTAAGTACATAGAAATATTCAGCATCATATAGGTCATCCAACTTTCACAGAAGAAGAATTCTTATGTGACATTATCTCAATTTTTGAAGTATTAAACAATAAATTTCTAGAGGTAAATTTAAATACCATAGCACATAACAAAACAGTGTTAGAGTACTAGCACACAACACATTTGTATTCAGCTAAAATAAAATTAAAAAGATCTGCATTTGCTGAAGGATAGTGCCTAACTAATTTCAGTATCAAGAAAGGAGAAAAAAAATTCCTGGCTACAACAGTGCTGGAATTACAGTTTAAACAGAGTTAAGTTTCTTCAAAGGTCCCTTTGGAGGTCATTTAAATTTGGAAGACATTTTTCAAGGTAACCCCTTTTAAATCTGAGACCCAGACAACTCAGAATCAAGCTCATTAAAATAATAAAGAAGTAAATTTAAGGAAATTTAACATCACTGTTAACCCTGGTTAGACTTCCAATTCAAAATGTCATTTGAACTGTTAGCAAATAGATGCAGCCCACATAGATTTGCTGTTAAAGTACAGAGAAATGTAATGAGCGTGTGATTACAGGAAAAAAACCCCACCAACACAGTTTTATTTCATTCTATAAAACACCTCTTTCCAGTGCCCAAACAAGCATGATTATGTACTTCATATTTAACATACCTGGACCACATTTATTCCACACTGAAGGCCTGCATTTTATGGAGTATTACAGCTTCAGTAATTCTGGTAGAAAGATTTGATCCAACCACTATGTATATGATAAGCAGTTCTAGGATCTCAGGAAACAGAAGAGCAAAACCAACTCACTCAAGAATTTCTGGACTTCCCTATGTTGACTACAGAGTCAGCAGTGCTGAATCTCCTCATTTAGAAATTTACATTTAAGCTTGTACATAGTAGAGGAAAGGGAGGAGAAGAAGAAAACGTTACAAAGGAAATGTAATCCTTTACTTCTTACTGCATAAGCTGTGCAAGTATCATAACTGGGATCAACATCTACAAAGTACCTGCAGTATGTTACTTGCTATTAGGAATCTTGAAACAATTTTTTTGTGTGGAAGCTTCTGCTTCGGAAGCTGTTACAAATGTCTCTCTTTACACATCTAAAGCAAGTCATCCCTCATAACTTGTAGCTGGTGTCACATTAGCGTTACTCCACTATACAAAACACTTCATGTCCAAAGTTTCAGAGAAGGCCTCTTTCATTTTGTAACTACAGGAACTGGAAAGTAAACCAAGCACACCTCCAGAATCACCAAGGTCAGTAAGTTAAGAACTCTTTGAAAACAGTGTTTCAGTCAGTAGTCATTGAAATTATTAAAACTGCTTTCTTAGCATTTCAGATCTGAGGTTTGCTTATATCCACCAGAGCAAATCTGTGTTCTCATACCCAAGTTCAACTCTGTTGAAGTCAGCATTCATTCAAATTTGAAGGCAGAAAAAATACATGCATACCAAGGTGGTTTGACAGTCTACATACAGGTCAATTAAGGAATTATTTATTGTATCAATCAGAAAAAAGTCATGTTTAATTTAATATTATGTTAAGTTGGAAAAGTTTTACTTCTATGAATCAAAAACTACTTGATAATCCTCCCAGACAATTTAATTTCAATTTCTCTGAGACTAATTGGTTTAAAAACTGAAAAGCCTGGGCAACATTATTTCAATAACACTTTTTAACAAAGCAAGGAAGAAATTTTAAACACATCTGAGTAGCCCTGGAGAGATCAGGAATCATTCTTATTGTTTTCACAGTGGATGGACTCATTCTGGATACTGGGTTCCACAGACTTCAGAGTATGCTAAGAATTGCCTTAAGGACTTGCTTGCATTTTAAAATTTTATTTTTTTTTTTAATATTAGAATCAGTTTGGAGGTTAAGAGGACTTTTCTAATGCTTTTTTTTTTTGGCACATTAGATAAGGTGGCAGTTCTCTGATAACAACATTTTTTGTTGTGAAACAAAAGTCTTTGAAGAATTGTCTCCTTTTAGTCAGAATATAACTTATTTAGCACCAACCCTTCTGGTAGCAATTCCATAAAACATCTAAAAATTGCAGTTAGAAATTGATACAGTTGAAAATCTGAACAATTTTTATTTTCTTTAACATTTATAGTAATTTAAAACCTACACTCTGCTTTCCCCCTCCTCTTAATTTAAAAGACTCTAGCTAAGCTGGTTCCTATGCCTGGATGTAGGGCATGTGATCTTTCGCAATATATTTGGATCCCAGTTGACCACCAGTTTTGAAACCAAAACAGACCAACCAACCAACCAACCACCACCACCACCAAGAAAGATAGAGCCATATGTGGAAAGAAATTAAATCCAATTAAACCAGCTATGAAGCATTTGGCTTTCTGCACCTATAATGAGATTAAGTGTGATCCAAGAGAATCATTACAAAAAAAGTCACTAGGATATTTCATTCTTGAACTTTACAAATGTAACAGTCCAAATATTCCAAATATCAGAGTTACTACTTGTACTACTCAGACCCTTATACCCAAAGCTTATGTATTTTTTTATAAATCCATATATAATTTGGTAACATTTGCTAGTTGAGAACCTGTGCTGTGAAATAATTTGAGACACTCAGGGGGCTGTGAGTGTGTGGAAATCACATAGAGAAGCTACAGTCCATAAGTTTGTCATAAGGAATCTTGCATTGTAATAAATATTTCTGAATTCATATTAAATTATATCAGAAACAGTCTCTCAAAAGTATAAATGGAGAGTCAGAGAACATGCAATATAGTGACAAGGAATCTAGAAGATACACAGATAAACCATACCTATATTGTGTCATTCCAAAACTACTCTAGATATTTATGATATTTCTTATTTCATTCTCTACTTGTTTGCTTTTCTGGGTTGCGTCATAAAACACAAGTTATTATATTATTTTTATGGCCGAGTAGAGGTTATCATAAGACATTGTGAGCAAAAGAGAATGTTCCACAGTTTCTTTACAAAAATACAAATAGAACATATTGTGTGCTCTTAGTCACACCAGAGATATGTATGAGCCCTCCACTCTGCATAAAGAAGCCCTTATAACTTCTCTTAATAAAGTATGACTTTTAGTCATAATTGAACTTCCTTGATGAAATAATACGAATTTCCTAGTATTTTGACCTATTTTCTGTTATACTTTATTAAAAACCTGATTTTTTGAAAAGCTAGCTGAAGTGCAGCTCTAGTTCAAAATTCATTAGATATGACATGCTAGTGCATGTCATTATACTATCAAGATCATATTAAAATATCATTAATACAGAGTTAATGGGAACTCAGGGAAAATTGCTACATTATATCAACAGTGAGATTGTCACACTAATGTTTTAATTGCATAGTTATAAAATGTTGACAATCCCTGCATTATAATGGAACAATTGCACGTTTTTAAAAACACTGAATTTAAAAACACTCTGAAGCACTCATGTCAGACTACCATGTTACTTTGTTTTTCATATTGATTTAGTGCATGTCTTATTAATGGTCTAAAACTTACAGACCACACAAACGTATGGTAAGGAACAAATGAAAGTGTCAGTCAAGTAGAACATACAACAATGAGCAGGACCCTTTTGTTCTGTTTACCTGAAAACTTCAGATATTAAGTCATTGTTTTCATCTCCCTGTACTGTTTCAAGGGCTGGGAAAAGAAAAAATCCCTAGTTTTACAATGGCATTGAATAACCACAAGATTTTCACATTTACTGCAGCACTCCTCACCTAACAAAAATAGTAAAATAAATAAAGTTGTAGTCTGAATTTGTTATTTACCTAACAAGAGTTTCTTCTCCATCTTATACCAAAAGAAATCAACCAGAATTTCCAAGTGATGACATAAGATAAGATTTCACAGAATGAACCATTTTATCATCACTATCAGAAATCTGGTCAAGTATGGGGTGTGCCATATGTCACCTATAATGTCTAGTGTCAAATAGAAGTTCACTCAATGAATGGATTTCAGCAGAGCCCAGAGGCCAAAACTGCAATCCTTAAGCCCTGTTTTTCCAGCTCACCTTGCCACCAAGTGATATGGGAGTTTTGAACATGCCTCCAAACCATGTTCCCTCATTTCTCTTCTTTAGATAGAGTAGAATGTAAAATTATGTTCGTGTAAATATAAAAGCTGTTATAGATGCAAAAAAAAAAAAAAGTAATTTAAAATGAAGATTTAATAAGCCTACTTTTAAGGTAGCTGAAAAACCTAATAGGCTAACATGGATGAACACAGTGAAAACAGGTAAGGCAACTCTGCCTGTTTATACAGACTGGGAATGAGATGCTGGAAAAGCAGTGCGATGGAAAGGGCCCTGGGGCTCCTGGTTGATGGCCGGTTGGCCATGAGACCTCAGGGCCCTGGCAGCCAGGAGGGCCAACTCTGTCCTGAGGGGCATCAGGCCCAGCATTGCCAGCTGGGCAAGGGAGGGGATTGTCCTCCTCTGCTCTGCACTGGGGCAGCGTTACCTGCAATATTGGGGCAGTTTTGGGCACCAGAGTGAAAGATATGATGAAACCATTCAAGACTGTCCAAAGGAAGGCAACAAAAATGGGGAAGAGGTTTGAGGAAAAGCCATGTGAGGAGCAGCTGAGGGCACTTGATGTGTTCAGTTGGAGGAGACTGAAGAGACCTCACTGCAGTTACAACTTCCTCAAGAGGGGCAGGCACTGATCTCTGCTCTGTGGGGACCAGGGACAGGACCCCAGGGAATGGACTGAAGTTGTGTCAGATGAGATTTAGGTTGGATATTAGCAAGAGGTTCTTCCCCTAGAGGTTGGCTGGCAACAGAACAGGCTCCCCAGGGCAGTGGTCACAGCACCAAGGCTGACAGAGCTTAAAGAGTATTTGGATGATACTCTCAGGCACACAGTGTGACTTTTGGGGATCATCCTGTGCAGGGCTAAGGGTTGGACTCAGTGATCCTTGTGGGTCTCTTCCACCTCAGCATATTCTGTGATCCTGTGAAAAAGGTAAAGAGAAGATTCCTCTCTTGCCCTGTGGAGGCTGCTTCAAGATGAACAGAAAAAACACTCAGAAGTGTGAAGGGCACCATCCCATGCATGCTTATTTTTCAAAAACTTACAGAAGTTAGCAAGATATCAAAAAGGTAGACTTGAGACATATTTTCCAAAGCCCATTTGAAATTCCTATGCTTGAATGGATGCTGAAACGAATACAACCTAAATCCTACGATAACCAACTAGATATATAGATTTATATTTTTTTCCTAGATAAAGACATTTTCTTTCTGCAGCAACATTTTGATTTTATTACTTTATTTCATAAATTTGAGTTTTCACTCATTCGTGATCTGTCCTTTCATATTTTTAGGAGAAATATCTATCCAAAGAGTCACATGTGACTCATTGAGCAGTAACACAGGAGCAACACCTATCTCTATAGATCTTTTGTTTATTCCCATCTCTCCTCTCTGATCTGGTTTTCTACTAGCAGAAGTAAAAGGAAGATGTAGCAGTACTAGTGGCTGTAAAGCTCAACTACAGAAATAAACAACAACACAAGGGACTGTCAGGGCACAACATGCAAGTCAGCCTCTATTCAGTCACCTTATGGCTGAGTGCATTAATGCATTTCTTTCAAGAAATGGGGATTTTTGCGATGGGGAATCTAACATCTAAAAACGATTCCTGTTGAGATACACTGGCTAGAATTAGGAAAGGCATATGATTTTTTTTTGTCATAGGAATGAACTGGGTGACAAAAACGCTTGGACAAAGAAGTTCAGCATCAAAGCACATCATATAACATGGCATCTACACACATAAGTATGCAGCTTTCAAATCCCATTCTTTAACCACAATAGAGTTCTGTGGAAAAGCAATTTATTTGAACTCTACATAAGATAGGATGATTTGGCCCTAAGTACACTGGCATTTCAATAAAATGCTCTAGAAAAAGCACTTTACAGTGTAATTCACTAGAAAAACTGAGTCTTTGTTCTGTCATACATTGAATAGTGAATACTTATATATCATATTCTCCTGTACATTTAATCCACCTGTATTTAAAGCAGGGACCAAACATATTCAGGGAGAACTTCAAAGGTGATAATTTGCTAAACCCACTGATATCGAGCTTCCTAAAGGTCTGCTTAAAGATAGATTTAGGCTGGATATTTAGCTTCATAAGGCAGCAAATTCCAGTAGTCTAGGTCATGTCTGAAGTCATGAGACAAAGCTATTCAGTGGAGAAGTGAAGAAGAGTAGAATGTGTTTGTCCCTGACATTTCCATAACCTTGATTCTCAGTCCACTTTAAATCATCAAGAGATGGAAAAAGCTATTTTTTTGTTTATTCTAGCAATTCTTATATCCAATAAAAATAATTTTCCCATTCTTAGATACAGGGAACTCACAGCATGTGAATTAGAAGGTTATTATGAGTTATGTTTACAGAGGAAGATATCCAGCAGTTCTTAACTAGGCAGGCTTCTTTTTTTAACTCAAATCTGTTATTAGTTCAACATGCTTTGTCTACAGGATGGTATAGAGAATTTAAATGGTTATTATTACAGACAGTTGGTTATTTCTGACAGGCTCACACATTCACAGGCTAGTTTGATCCTTGTCACACAATACAAACAAAACCATTGCGTATTTTATTAGATGTAATGATTAGATGTATTTATCAAGCACAGGCTGACAAACTGCAGAGAATGTTATTTAAGATATTCAAAATACAACTTTCATCACCATTTGATTGGTCTTACATATATCTATTGCTACTATGCTGCAAAGAAGAGTGGGAATTCTTCCCATGGTTTTGCCAGAAAGCAAGAGCGGGGGGGGGTGGTGGGGGGTGGACCACAAAACAAACCAAAAGAACAATAAACCAACAACCAAACCGCCCACCAAAAAAAAACCAAAAAAACCCAAATAAACAAAAAAAAAACACCAAAGCAAAAACAAAACCCAAAAACCAAAAGACATCAAAAAAGTCACTCTCATCTGCTGCTTAGAAATCTAGGTAGAGAGCCTCACTTTATATGACCTATGTTACTTAGGTCTTAAAGGAAATTTCATTTTGAATTTCAAGGAAGGGAGGGCTAGGGTGTTGCCCCTGAAGTACTCTCAAGTACTTTGGACCAAAGTTACTGGTTTAGTTTACAGTAAGTCTGCTTATTTTTTTAGGATGCCACCAAGTGGAGAGGTAGCCAGAACACTATGTGCCATCAGTGGCTGCTGTTAAAGCATACATTTAGAGTAACCTTCATTTAGGAGTTTGGACCAACACAGTGCTTGGCCTTACAAGAAACCATTTCAGGAAACTAGGATTAGTGCTTTTTCATTAATATCCTATTGCATCCAAACTATTAATGCCACAAAGTAGCTAGTTTCATGCTAGCCCTGGTAATCTATAGTCCTAGTCCAGGACAGAGTTTCTGAGGGTTTAAATCTCATAGTTTATATTTACACTAGGACGTTGTTGGCACTTTGGAGAAATTGACTGCTCCAATCATATTAAAATTTAGGTTAAAGGAAGCTGGAAACCTCAATCTTTATCTCTTTCAACAATAAATTGCATGAGAAGGGAAAGAATTCTCCATAGCAATATTTGAGTAGCTTTAGGTGTTGTAGCATATGCCTATTAACCCTAAGAAAATGGATTTCTTTTTGAAAGAATAGTCAGGTGAAATCTCCACCTAATTTTACGTAATGTGTTATATTTTTATCTCTACATAGAAATGACTGCATAGAAAGGAGACAGAGCAGCTATTGCTCATAGTTTGTGGATTGTAAAGAAAAAGAAAGACCTTATAGTCTGCCTATAATCAAGCATATCTGGACTCTCATTGTCTGACCAGGAGTGATGTATGTAAAGTGCATTTTATCCTTGAGTCATTTTTGCAAGACAATTCAGCCCTCACCTTCAAATACCTCCTATTCTAATATTTCTGCTCCCAGTTAGAAGTTCAAACTTACAAATAACTTGATTCCATTCTAACAAAAGTGTTTTGGCTCTATTTTTAAAAGCATAGCATTTTTTAAAAATCTGTAACTCTCTTTCACCATTCTGTCCTCCTTTTATTCCTCATTCTCACTTACTGCATGTGCTGACTTTTTCCTCATGTCAGTTAAAAAAACTTTAAAAAAACAGGCTCTTTTTTTAAAAAAAAATAAATTTGTGTTTGCATATATTGTCACCATGACTAAGTCTAACTAGTGCTCCTTCAAGGAGAAGGAAAAGAAGTTTTGTTTTCAATAGATTTCTTCAAGTAAATAAAGTTGTTGTGCCTAGAAAGGCTGTCGCAAGGTTGACTAAGCATTTGCACAGTTACTGTAAAGTTAATAGGAAATTCTGGAGGCAGAATTGGCAGATATCCAGCTAAAATTAAATTAGAATTAAAGTTTTGCTAAAGTTAAATTCTTGCTAAAATTAAACTGACAAGATAGCCAAAGCATCATTCTTCCAAAGGCAAAAAATCCTTAACATGAGGTTTCTTCTCACTGGAGAACAATTGCCCCATTAATATAAGCAATCATGTCTTATGCTTTTGATAGTTTCCAATGTTGGTCTACAAGATTTTATTATATGTTATAGGTCCAAGTTTTATTTCAAGGATTTCTGTTTTTCATGTCAGAGTGGCAGTCACACAGTGCACTGTATTTTGTGTCACATCTATTTGTTCTTCATACACAAGAGCAAAAGCACATTCCCATTTCTCATCTTTAACTATTTGAGGAGGGAAGTTTAGGTCTACTAGTCAAAACAGTTAAGTGTTACACCTCCAATTAACCACAAATCAGAAAAAATAACAGAAAAGTAAAGATAAGTAACTAAGTAATGGCTTTATCTCATTATGAGGCTGGATACTTTATTCATTTTTTTAAAGATTTTTTCTTTACGTAGGGTATTTATATCTGTCTTATGAAATCACTAATATGTAGAGGAGAGGGTACACTATTTTCCAACCCTAAAGTACAATTTATTTAGCAATGGGCCAGAACAAAGCCACAGTACATGAAAACTTCTTGCTAAATTTTACCCATGGAAGGAAAGTGCACACATCTCAGTTAACTTATCTTGAAGCAATACTCATTGGTTAAAACATTCAGTCAGTCTCTGCAATTATTAGAATATTCACTGTGATAAATTTATCTCATTACTTATCTCCTCATGAAGAAGAGAGAATAGAAGACTTAACTACATGCTATCCGCAACTGAAAGAATCCCAGTGATGTTATTGAGGCATGGAGAGACAAGACCATTTAGATCTAGATCACAGTAGAGGCACCTCCACTCCCAAAACAGATTTTTCCAACGCCTGTGGGATGTTTGACTTCTAGAACATACACAAATGTATCAAATAACATGTTCCAGTCTCCCTAAGACTTCACCTTTACCCAGGTTCAATATTCAGTATCCTTTCAGATCCACCTACAGAGTAGTTTGTGCAAGCAAATTCTGGTTCCAAAATCTACTTTGCTGTAGAAGCATGTCATGCTATGATAGATTCCTTCTTTTGCACCACACTACCTGCAGAATTCCTATACCATACTGAAATATAACTGCTATCTTCTGGTGACCTGAATCTCCATG
Organism: Sclerurus mexicanus; assembly: GCA_013396755.1. Lineage (NCBI taxonomy): Eukaryota > Metazoa > Chordata > Aves > Passeriformes > Furnariidae > Sclerurus > Sclerurus mexicanus. Next base: position 31,230 of record VWZF01006546.1, read on the forward strand.
CAGCAGGTAGCTTCTAAGCAAGTCACATAGCCTGAATACTTTGCAGAAGTCCAAGTCCTCTTCAGACCTTGAAAAACAACTGAATTACAGGTTCATTTATGTGGTACTATTGTACAGCTGTACAATATAAATATTTAGTAGATTAATGTGCAAGACTCTACACCTCCATTCCACATAGGCAAATGTTTTGCATGCACATGCAAAGGCATTAAAAGATCTGTGTTGATACATTTCTGTTCTTTCTGAATAATACTGCTCTGGATAAGAAGAAACCTCCAATTAAGATATAAACTGATGGGATATTCCTTGTAAAATTATGTTTTAATGTTCTAATTTGCTTTATTTAACAGTGTATTTCACTATGACTTGTGGAATAATAGCCCCATAACCAGATGATTATACAGAGGTATGTTTATTCTGTGCAGAGTGCACGGGGGATGACTCCACTACAAACGTGCACACCCGAAAAACCCTGAGCAGTGGTTTTATGCATTGTATGTATTACATATTCATAACCCCCTTGTACATATTCACACTATTCCCGAGGAAAGGTAAATTTATTATAATCAGTTCTTGGAAGTTATTTCCATGTCCACTCCTTCCACTCCTCCTTCTTGCGCCTGCCTGTTCTCTGGTGGTCTTCTGTGGTGGTTGTGGGGATGAAGGCCATATGTCTTCCTCCCCATGTCCTTTTCACTCCTGGTCCAAATCTTGTTCAGTCCCGTTTTTCTGGCAAGCACTAGAAGAACCTTTTGTCTCTCATAGCATATTTCTTACTTATCTATCTTTTTGTAACTATTCTGTGGGCTGAACTATGCAGTTTGTCCTTGTAGCTTCAGCAAAAGTTCTTGCAATTATTTCTATTAACCCCTTCAGTGTTAGTTCCCTTACCCTTTTAGTGTTAGTTCCCTTTATTATTAGTAACTTATATTTATTATCATCTCTATTATCAATAACTTATACTTATTATCATCTTTATAAGTAATAACTTATTAATTCCATATATCAACTATTGATTACCCTTAGTGCTGCTGTGCTGTTGCACAATGAGACATGACAAGCAGCTTCTCTTCCAAAAACAGTTTGTTCAAATTAGTGACGAATTTTTCTATTGTGCAGTCTAGAGCAATTAAGGAACAGGCTCTTGACTGACCCAGCAGTTGTCAGTCTTTAGCAAACAGCTAACACAAAAGCTGATTAATTTACCAGAAAGAACTGCCAACATTTAAATGTTCTCCAATACTCAGGACAAATATTTGGAAGATCAATTACACCTGAATTACTATCCTGGAAAAAATTTCTGATTCAATTATTATGTATTCTAAACCACCAGAGACATTTCTTTGTTCTGAGTAAGCTCTTCCTCTTTCTCCACCTCTCTATCCCTCTTCTGGGGAACAATCCCATTCATAAGGTAAAAATAAATTAAAAATAAATAATAATTAAAAAATCTTTGGAGCCTATGGGAATGGCAGTTATAGACTTTCAGAAGCAGTTATTCTTCAGGATACTCATATTCCAAAAGGTAGGAGATAATACAAAGTCGATTGGAAATTTATCAGTCTTTTTTAAAAAACGGATGAGGGGCTAGGGGGAGTTGATCAAGAGAGCCTTCTTGTCTAAGGGAACACTAGCTCCAAGTTGATACCTCCTTAAGTTTTTTTGGTTGGTTGGCTTTTTGTTTGGGTTTGGTGTTTTTTGTTTTTGTTTTGTTTTGTTGTTGTTGCTTTGTATTATTTTTTTGTTTCAGTATGGGTTTTTTGCTAGTTATCATTTAGGATCAGACTGAAGTACTGCCAACAAAAATGCTCAGAAGCTCAGCTCATGCACGTCACCTGTCAGGGGAATTAGATTTAAATTGCTGATGACTTGAAGATGGTTAAATTTACAAGTGTGAGTCATATGTGACAATGCTAACTTCCTGTCCAAGTCTCATCTTTCCATAACTTAGAACTCTGTTAACTACAATTATAAAGGTACAACAGCCAGCTTTTTCACAACAAAACAAAACAAATTAATCTGATTTCAATGTGTTCATTTTACCTCATAGACTTAATCCCTTTACTATTTCTGCAGAGAAGGAAGGGAAAATTGGAACATTTTTTCTTCAGATATGGCACTTTGTATTTTTTATTTCATGTAACTAGGTGGCACATCTTAAATAAAAATCCCAGCTAAGTAATCCACAAATCAAACAAGCATGAGCTTGAACTGAGGTTGATATAAAACATCTTAACTTTCCCCTCATATATGTCATGTTTTCAGGAGAGGCACTGTTCTTGATGTTTAGACACTTAATATAAAAGAAAGTGTTACAAATTTATCCCCCCTTCCCTGCCTCTGTTCCAAGTAAGAAATAGTCAACTAGACATTAGAAATTAATTCCTGTAAAAAGGTATAAATATTAATTGCATGAGTCATCATCAGGATGCTCAGGGAATTTGGAACTCAAAAATTCCGCTGCTAGAGGCATTCACATAAAGTCTGCTAATGCACAATGGAGGCACTCAAGTGACATGACTAAGTTATCAGATGCATCACTCCATATAGTGTAGGTGAGTCATCAGAGGTTTAAGTGGCTAACTTGCATAGAACAGCAATCAGACTTAATTCAAATTACTGGGTCGTACCTTGGTGTGGTACAGTGTGGTTTGTGTAGAATCAAGTCATTCAGAGAATTAATTCAACAGTATAGATGTGATCTCTTGAGACTGAGGATTTTCTTCCTGTACATCTTTGAACAAGCCTTGCTTTACATTTCATTATTTTCAAAGCAGATTTCTTTCTAGAACACTGAGATCTGTGCATTAAAATTGCAATAAATTTGCAACTTCAATCATCTTTTATTCATACTTCTGAGAAATATTATTATAGCATACTTCAGGGTAGCTGGCTTGAAAACAAATTTTCCATCTCTAACACGAGTAAGATTTTAAATGTCTTTCCTTCACTATTTCAGTCCCTGACAAAGATTTTCCACTAAGCCAGAAACAATTTCCATTGACAAGTCTTCAAAAAGTGTGAATAATTTATCTTTTATTCAAAGTTAATGAAATTAGATTTAGTTAAAACCCCTACAGTTTTAAGAGACTGTTCTGTCTCTAACTGGCTAGTATGTTTTTACAATGACCAGAGCAGTAATTAATTTCTCTCTCAAAAAGTACGACAAACGTTACTGAGGCAATTTAAATACCCAAGGCAGAGTTACTTTGCAGCCGGACAAGAAGTAATCAGCAAAGACAGTTATCTCCAACAGCTTCAGGCTTCCAGGATGATCCCCCACACCGTGCCCAGTGCCCACACAAAATGGCGGGCACAGACCCGGCGCTCTCTGCAGGGCAGGGCGGCCCTCACCGACCCGGGTGACATTTGTGGGCTGCTGGCGGACATGTTGAGGAGCCTTCAGGGTGTGATTGACAGCAGAAGCACGGGAAAATGGTTACATTTCTCCCTGCCTGGATACCAGCGACCTGGCCGATCTACACCCTTGGGGAGCCAGCCTGAAGCCCAGCCACCCAGTGGTCGTCCAGGAGGGGGTATATAAGTCCGTGCTCGGGGGTGCCTGCTGTTCAGCTCTTTCCATCTCAGTTTCACCCAGGGTGTAAGCCTGACTGCTGGTCCCACTCCTCGTCCTGCCTGCCCCTCCTCGCCCTCACCTCCCCGTCCTGCCGGTAAGTGGTTCCCTCCCCCTGAAGTCCTTCCCACTGGTGGTGGTAATTCTTTTCCTAGTTCTAGTCTACCCCTTTCTCTGTTACCTCAAATCAGTATCTGTTTGAGACCCAGCATAAGGACTTGCGTGCCTGAATCTCGCCTTCAGAACAATCAATTTAAAAGAACCTGGCTACAATTTCCAACTGGATTGTAACAACAGTATACAAGGGAAACTTATATATTCAATAATATGGAAAGAAAATGTTCAAACCAAAATTCAGAAATTTTTATTGTCATTAGAAAAGACAAATTGTTCTTTACTACAGAAAAATATCTGATTTACTAATGGTGTAAATTAAGATCAGAACTTGGTAAATTGTGTTCATCAAAGAAATGTACAGAGAACTTTTCTTTAATAAAACCAAACAAACGAAAGAAACTTTTGTAACAGTAGAGTACAACTACCTCTAAGATGTTTGTAAGAAGTGTTTAAAATGTAAATCAAGTTAAATATATATGATTAAATTTTAGTTAAATATACAGTGTTTATTTATTACTCATTTTCAAAAAACTCCTTAGTGCACAATAAAGTAGATAAAAAGTATTAACTCTTCCGAAATTGCCATAAATCACGTCATTACATTTTCTGAATAAAAAACCCCATTAGTTTCACATGTATTAAATCCAAAGATAGTTTCACTCCTACTTGAATACCATAATTCAGTAATTGTGGGCTGAGTTTTTCTTTCATTTATTATTCAACACAATCTGATGAAATCCAGCAGATGAAACAAGACATGAGGACATAAGAATAGTTCCACAGACACATAATCCATCCCTGATTCTGATAGCAAATGGAAAAGAGGTGCTTAAAGGACCACTTAATTATGTCCCCCAGCTGAAGTGCAAGTCACTGAAAGCGGGGTAGAATAGACTTCCTAGGCCTTTACACAGTCCTCACTGTATTTTTCTTTCAACAGCTTCTGCAGGGCTTCCTTAAACCCCCAGACTGTAATGCTAGTTGGACCGACTTTCCAATAAAGTAGATATTGCTCAATCTACCATTTAGTTTCTTGCTGCTGTAGTCACCTATTGCAAGACCAATCCATGACTCAAAGAGGAGCTACACAGCAGCAGTCTTTGTACACAGTACTCAGGCACAAGGTCCACCTTACACTAATTTCAGCCATAGGCTAGACCTTTTCTTGATGCTACCTAGGCCCACGTTTGCCCCTTGGCTTTGCTTCATTTCTGTTGACAGAGGCTATTTCTGTAGTATGGTTCCCTAGGAAGCATCAAACTGCTTTTGAGACAAACTTATATAAAACTTCTTACTGATTCTTTCAAGCCCGTGGCATTGCATACAGCAGCCACTGTGAGTCCCTTGTGCTGGCAATACCACTCCTAGACATTCTCATTTTCTGTCATTCCTCTCACACTACACAGAGCAGCAACACAAGATGATATTTATTTCCCTTACAGATAACTTGATAAAGTATTTCAGTCATGGAAAAGGGAATTTTAGATTGACAGGCTTTATTACACTTGAATTTTAATTGTCTCTATAATAATATACAGATAATAACATCATGGTCAATAATAAATATTAAGAACAGTGCATGACAACAAATCGATGTATAAATACATAATATGCATAAATACAATATGATCTAAATCTTCCACACTATACCAGATTCCTAGTGTAGTAGCTACATGGGGAAAAAACCCAAAGAACTACTGACAGTAGTTGTAACTTATGCAAAGAAACATTAGAGTGTATAATCCTACTGCAAATATTTAAGATTTTCAAAAGACTGGAAGAACATACCATTTTTCAAACAAAAAACATGCAAAGAACCAACACACTCCATGCAGGAAACAAGCAGTTCTGAGATGCAGCATGTTTAGCAACCCAAGTAATAACAACTTTGTCTGAGTACCAGCTTGTGCAGGTTTCCTCAGTATAGCACTTAGACTTTAGTGCTCTGCCAATTCATCAGTGAATGAATATGTCACTTAGTTCCTCTTTCCTCCTCCAACCTTATGGGTTCATAGTTATTTAAGTTTTGGAGAACCACTGAAAATGTATTTGAAGAACTCAAGAGACACTTGATATTTCTGGGAACATCACTTTATCTTATGCTCTGAGCAGCATTTGTTGTTAGTGACCACATCAGTAACATGGTTTATAAAATTCATGTGTTTAAGATGCATCATGAAACAGTTGTTCTCAAAAATTACTTAAGACTGGTTGAACTGTCCATTCTTTTCTCTTATTTTATTCTGTTTCAACATTAAAAAAAAATAACATATGAAATATTTTACAGCATTTTACATCCATAAAGAAAAGGAAGTTCTATACATCAATCCTACAGATTTTAATTTAACCCAATAGGTTGAATTTCCCATTTTTGCATTAATTTTCACCAATTATGCATGGATCCTTTTGCAAGAAGCAAGAATACTTGCCAGTGTATTACACAGAGACTTGAGTAATAGAAAAAAGTGTAGGACAACTTTCCTTGAGGAATACTGTAACTGCTAATACCTAGAGGATAGACATTCGTAACATCCAGGCTGCAATTTAATAATTGCTCTCAGATCTTGCAAAGATCTTTTTATCAAAGACATTCTCTTCTATGTGCAAAAATAGGCCTATTCAGGTTTTATGGCACATTTGAAAAATTCATGTTCATAATTTGCCCAGCCAAGGTCAAGCCACTACATCCTCCTAAATACCTGTGGTTTTACTCTGTTAGTAAGAGTAACAAATCTTGGTTTATTACTCATGCTGTGCTGAGAACTGACTACAAATGGGGAAAATAATCTTTTTTTTTTTTTTTTTTTT
>VWZF01006546.1:38524-73775 GCA_013396755.1 Sclerurus mexicanus
CTCACTGCCCGCCTCCCCCCCCCCCCCCCCCCCCGCAATAAACTGCCATTCTGCCTTGACCCTTCTCCGAGTGTCCTGTGTCTCCTTCACCCCTCAAAGCTGCAGTAAAAGAGAACCAGTTTCTAAAGAAAAGTGAAAAGATTTATTTTATGGCCATAAGAGATAGAGCTATTGGTCCATAAATCCAACTAATGATCTGGTTTTCATTAGCAATGTACTGCATCAAGGGAAAATGAAAATAAAATGTAGCTAGGTTTCTGAGTGCAAATTGATACTTGAGGGGAACAGACTCAATATAATGTAAAATGTATGAAGACTGATGAGCAACTGTCATGGTTACCCATATGTTAGGAACAGTGTGAAATTATTAACCAAGATGGCAAATACAGCATGAGTCTGACAAATGGAAAATTTTCTCCCACTTGTCTAACAGCCAGAATAGTATAAATTATTTGTGATCAAGAGTTTTAATAGGAAATTAATTCAGCATCCCATCCAAATTATTTCTTTTCCTCATATGGCATAAGAGTGACGCAAAGATTTACAGGGTTTTGCATATGTTTTTTTTCTTTTAAAAGAGAAAGAGAGCTGTATTGTTGTTCACCTTAAGTATTTGTGAATTCAGAAGTTAATGTGTCACAGACTCCTTACACTCTTAACTACAGCAGATCAAAACCCATGCTACAAAAAAAGGGAGGAAAAGTGCAATTCAGTTCATTATTCATATCATCTTTCCTCACACAAAGAGAGACCTGGAAAATAGAAACCACCTTGCCTGGACTGCCTAGCAGTTACTGTGGTCACCAAGGGCAGCTATCAGCACCACATAATTAGCCTTATCATAATGATAAGGGTTCAAAATTTCTGCAAAAGTGTTTTAAGGTTACAGTTGGGTTGGATTTCTTCAGAGTATCGAAGAACTGATGTAACAGCAAGGTAAAGAGATGCCAGTTAAGAATTTTTTCATTTAGATAACTGAAAAATCCAGTATAGGCAAGACTTCAAATTCTGATGATCAGTCCTGGTGTATATCTATTGCATGTAGGTAAGCACATTTTACCTACTCTTCTGTATTTGCCATAGTCCTAAAAGAGGCAGCCACACCTAAAAGAACAAGTAGTAACTAAGAAGAAAAAAAGGTATATTCCTTGAAGTTCTAGTTCAGGAGACTCATGAACTGAAAAAATTGCATTTTTTTGCAAAATTAAATAGCAGAAAGGTATAAAATATTTTCTAATTCTTCAGCTTTCAAAGATGCTCCACTATCCATTCAAGAAATTTCTCAGCTTCACTATGGAAATGAGCCAAACAGGGTTAAATTTTTCTTATAGAATGGCAAACAGTATAGTGTTGTTCCTTCCCCTCCAAACTTGTGAAGTAAGTTACAGGTCAGAGTCCTCGACCAGGCAGTGTCACTGTGCAAATCCTTCAACACCTCAGAAGACTATTTTCCACAACTTGGCACTCTGGTTTATAGGATGCTGAATACTATTAGAGTGTTCCTGTACACTACAGGACAAGGCAGGGAAATATTTTATGAAGGTTTGACATGAGTTTCTTAATTCTTTTTGAATTTAGCCTTGAGCTAAATATTGAGATGCATATTGAGATGCACAGAGCATACACTGAGACAGGGCTCTCAGCACCTAGACTAAAAATCATGCAAATAGCAAGCACACATTTTTGGGTAAGAAGCAATTGAGGAGAGCAGGTCTGGACAGACTGAATAGAGACATTCATCAGGCTGAGAACTCAATACTTCCTCTATAAAAATGGAAGTATTAAATCAGAAACTTCACAGATTATAAGCAATGTTATTCTTTTAATTAAGAATACACTGGATTTAAAGAAAACAAATAAACAAGAAAACAAACAAAGAAACAACAACAAAGACCCCCAAATCCCCCAATACTGGAGATGCAAGACCTTATTGGGGCATATTTACAAGTAGGAAAACATTTCTGTGAGGTGTAATATTTTACCAGTCCAGATAATTGCTGGTTTCACTAGGCTTTTTTATTATTCATAACAGAGAACTGAACACTGATTTTTAATGCCTCACTGCTTACCCTCCAACTCCGTGTTTCTTAACTGGTTTAGACACTATTAAAATATTTCTGGAACATATATGTTCAGCACTTCAATAAAAGTAATATTAAGAAAAGCTGAAATGGAAGTTCCCTGATCTTCTAGTCATATTTAGTACAGCGAAGAACCAAACTATTTTTGCCACATAGTAATGTTACATGGTGGATAACACCTCAAAAATCAGTTTAGCTTTCTTCCAGCTTCAAAGAGAGATTAAACCAAGGAGATGAGTCACTAAAAGGAAATTAGCTTCTTCAGTCTAATGAAGACAAAAGCAGCAAATGCTTTACTCTCAATTCTGATGATAGTGATTTCAAAGTCTTTCATTTCAGAAAAGTGATCAACTGCAGCAATAAATTGTAAGTTTACAAGAAGCATTATTCAAATTTTTGGCACACCAACATTCACAGAGAAAAATACTGTGAGTAAAGAGGAATATTCATATTTTGCATGAATTTTAGCAACTATTAACACTGGGTGTGTTTGAAATTTCTGTGCCATTTTGATTGATGGTCATCAAAACAGATACATTAGAAAAATGAAATATGACAGAGGGAACAGTAAGCAGTGCACAAGCTCCAGTAAGCTAAAGATTCTTCAGTAGTGATGTATGTATGTATAACAGAACCAAAACTCCAGAGTCAAGGTGGCTACTTCTAGCAGATAAAGGCTAACATGATGTACACACCCTTGTGAACACCTAGAAATCAGTTTAGTATGAATTTCTGCTCAAATACTCTTGGTTTGCCACCAGAATTGCATAAGATGCCTCTAGAAATGCTGGGGCACTTCAGAGTTCCTGTAAATTTTCACACATGCATTTGAAAAGAGAATTAACTTCTGCTCTCAACATGAAAGTGCACAGAGAGGTTAACATAGAATATGTTGCTTTACTCTGCCCTAATTAAAAGAACTAGAGACTAGGTTCATAGACTGAGTTAGCAAATTCACTAATGCCAAAGCAGCCTTGATCATTTTCATAAAGTTGTTACCAGATAGCATGGATTTTGATTTCCTGCATTCTGCTGACAATATTGAAAACCACAATACTAAGTACTCGCTGTCACAGTCACCTGTCTGTCCTTACCTTAAGATTTGGTTCCTCCTTTGGGAAACTCCCATGAATTTCAAGTACACCCTATTTTTTTTTATCAGCCGTCTAAGACATGCTTCAAATACATCAAACACTATACTGCATCTGAGTCCTCTTATATAAGCTATGCAAAACAGCAGAGCTATGTGGAATGAAATGTCCCGAAAGAATAGCACCCTGAACAATCTGCCATACTTTCACTAATCATTTGAAAATGTTTAACACTATTTTAATCATATTTTCATTTTCAAAATATCACAGTCCGTCTGTGTACTGGTAGGAGAGCCTTTGCATTTAGCTAATTAACACAGTCTCAAAGGCAGGAAGTCTAAGGCATAGCTCAGAATAGGTGTTCATTAATCAAAAGTGCCTCCTAAGCATACTGGTATTCTTGGTTCTAGCCCCCTTGAGATAAGCCTGCTGAGAAAAGACTGTGAAACACAAAGATGCTGTAAGGCAGCACATAACTCTTAGATACCATTATTTTACTATGTGGGCTGAACAACAATGTAATCCTTCTCTTTTGCACAGTTCATAGAATTTACTGAGAGCGGAAGAGCTTGAGACATACAACTAAACAAGCCACTCAAACAACCACATGCATAATGATAAAGTTTCATTTTGAATAGTATTACTACAAATTGTAGTTGAAGAAAGCTTTCTAATTTAACTGATGTTCTCAGAATTGCTTGCAGTAGTTCCGAACCTACTTGCAAAAATCAACAGGCCTAATTCCAATTATTAGCTGCAGTTCTTTAATAGATAGAGATCCAATTAGTTAGAAAGAAATGAAAACAGCAAGGTCTAAGTTAAAATTAGACCACCTAAATCTAGATCTCAGCCAGTCTGGCACTTTACTCAATAATCATCAGAATTTGACATTAACTGTACTCATATTTAGAATCTTACATGCTATAAACACCAAAGATGTACTTTTTGCAACATCCACGTACAGAAGCTGAGAACACTCTAAGCACAAATTGACTCCCAGAAGACATTATTCCTTTAAATCTTCACACAGAGGCAAAATCTCCACTGCCATAATGACATTGAAATGTCTGACTTTTATCCAATAAGTTCTTCTCCAATTCTTCTCACAGTGAATTTATCATAATGCAGTGACACCCTTGGAAGCTTTTTCTTTTCTTTTTTTTTAAACCAAATCATATCCTTCCAGACATAATCTGGTAGCATAAGTATAATTTTATCAAAAGCATCAACAAAATAGAGATATCATATTTCAAGTCCTTTGAAAGACATATACAACCAATTCATACTAGACAGCTTGCTTCTGCTTATTTTGAAATATTTAGCTTATTTAAGTAATTATAGTAGGAAAACAAATTGTGGGAAACAAAAAACACCCCTCTTTGTTACTGAAAGTAAGTTGGGGGGAAAATAGCCCTCATAAGGACTATCTAGAAACAGCTGACAATTTTCATGCATCATTTCTGCAAAGTTTTCGTTTGTACTCACTCAGTGTTATGAGATCACAAAATACCAAAGGATAACTAAGACCAGTGATTATTAAGGATTGAGTGTAGAGGGGAAGAACCACTTATTAAATAATTAAAAAAAATAAAATTAATTAATCAAGGCTTGTTCTTTAACCAGATGCAAGAAGGAGCTGTTATGCATATGAAGTTCCAGCACAGTGCATTACTCAATAGAACCTTGCCAAATTGTTAATCAGTATCTCAATTTTCTTTTCTTGCTTTGTTTTTTTGTCTTGTTGGCATCATTGACAAAAAGAAGTAGCTTTCACCAGCTTTAAAAGACTCTTTCATTAGATATGTTGTCCCAAGCTGGGATTTTTTCTTAATACTCCTTCCTTACCCATCTGTCATTAAAATGCAAATTGTAGAGAAAAATAGATAACTTGAAGTCCCTTACAATAAAGGTAGAAAATAACATTACTGAAGAAGACTTCAAATACAGGATTAACTTTTCGCAATGTTTTCATTATTACCGAACAGCATTTTTAACACTTCAGCAATGACTTTACTGAGAAGAAAGTTGACGTAATCTTTCAAAGTCTAAGAAAGTTACTCACTAATCTGCTCAACATCTGAATCAGCAAAATGCCATTAAATTACATTGATAAAGCCCTAAAATAATTAAGCCTCACAAAAAATGCTTTCTAGATTAAAATGGTAGAGGTGAACATTTTATTCACCAATGAATGTCACAGTGTCTGAAAAAGTTTGGAATAACAGAAACGATGTACTGCATAAACAATATCCTATACTATGACAGTTTAAAATACATAAACATTAGCAATCTCTGGGTGGACCAGTTCTTTTTCCACTGATGAGATGTTTACATCACAATAGCACAGATTTTGGCCACTGTTGAAGACATTTCTTCTTTTTCATTACTCAGCCCCTTCAAGCGTGTACCCTGGTTGAATATCAAATATAGCATACAACTCTACAAAATTATGGCCATCTTCCCAGTCTTTCTGTTTCTGTTGACATATACCCTACTTCATTTCGAACGAGTTAAGTAGCACCGATTACCTTCAATAATAGTGTGAGGCAACACACTTTACATTTGAATTAAACAGTTCATTCATTGCCCAAGCGTAGCTTTACTGTTCAGCTCAGCTATGGTTTCTTTTTTTAAAGCTTTTGGCAAAGGTGTCACTGCCCTCTTTCTTTCATTGGAGTCTCTGGTGCTAAGGACCAGATGCTGCCAACTGGAATCTCTCTCTGAGGAGACAATCATGTGGGAAGTGGCTGGATATGTGAGAGCTGTGAGTGATATACAGCATGACAGTTACTTGGAACAGGAGCCCACAGCACTCTGGTAATGCTGGCAGACTTGTGAAGCTCAAATTTTTTCAGACTGCAGAATGAATCCACGGTTTGACAGGCATTAGTATGTCAGGGCAGCAGTTCCCCAAACAATGCTGTGTGAAGAAAACTGAAGCTACAAACTCAGTTGCCAGAACTGAAAATAGAAAATTTATCAGAAAAACAGAGATGGAATAAATCTTTCTCCATAGAAAATAAAGTCCAAAATAACATAACACCAATGTAAGAGTTTTTATGCATCTGTGATGGGAAAATTGAAATATGAAATACTGTGATCTTCCATCTGTTTTGGGGAAAGAAACACTGTGCAATGAACTCTTTCTCCTCTTGATGCCCAGAAGGGCACCCAAGCATTTATTAGCTGCACACATACTCACGTTATTTAAGCAGTGCCTGAAACAGTATCCACAGTCTACTTAGCATTTTCCTTCATAGCACATGCACTCATGTGCATCTGTAATTTTGCAGATGAAAGCTTGTTTTACTTTGCAGTTCTTCACTGATTAAAACGCCAATTTGGATGTTCCAGCCAGGAAGGAAAAGGAAGGAGAGAGGCAGAAAGGAACCATGAGGGAGGAAAAGCAACGCAGATGAAAAAAAAAAAAAAAAGACAAAACAGTGGAGGAAGAAAAAAATTTTCTTTCATAATGAGAGGGAAAATTAATTTTTAGTGCAACTGATAATAAAGGAAAAAAAAATCTGTTTACTTTTCATTATCTGGTGCAGTCCTCTGTATCTATTGAGCAATCATCAAAGACTACCAGTATGAAGTGAGGTAGCCATTAGGAAAGCCTCAGTTATAATGCCACGGTCTACTCTGTTTCTCTTATTCCAAAGTTATTATTGAGAAACTCATCTTAGCTCAATGGAGACATCTATATTATAAACACCTAAAGGAGACTCTGAATCTTCCCTGTAATTAATACAGGCAATGAAATTATGCATCTACAGGGGATAACTCATTTAACACATGGCAGACTGACTCAGGACAAGGTGTTTCATTTTCTAGAGTGTTCCTAGCCCTTCATAGATTATAAACACCTCTGAGTGAGTGGCACAGAGTTCTCTACATTCCAGGAGTCAAAAGATTAAACTTCAACAATGTTTTGAAAAAGCAATTCAGCATTAGCAAAGCAGAATACTGCATTTCCAATGTTCAGTTTTCCATCTTGAGGTCAGATTTCATTCACTAAAGAGCAGTGTTTTTATTACCTAACAAAATAATATGCAATGAGACCCTACATTGCCCAGGGTATTTAATCAAAACTTCACGCTATTCCTGTTGCTAGAAATGAGAGTTTTAACATAGATATGTACACACATTATGTATATACATTTCACACGTTGAGATCCTAATGGGATGAAAACACACAACTTGTTCAATTTGCTGATTACGATGATGCACAGACTAATGATGCACACTACACACAACTATATAGTGATACAGTTTGATGTGCTTAATAATGCCATGTGATTGCTCGGTCCACTTCCACCATCAAAAAACTTATAATGAAGGCCCATCCATTTTAATATGTTTTAATTAAGGTTCTGTGGCCATAGCTTACACTTCCAATGTTGTGAAGAATTCAGAGGTCTCTTTCTAAAAAACAGCAAGTAACGTCTTTTCCCTCCCAACCACACACTCACACACCCAAAAAGCCAAATATGTTTCCTTTGTGAGTGCCCTAACTTAAAAAAGTTATCAGGCATCAGGATCCATCTGATAATTCCAGACTGTCTGAAAGATGTGTGGAGATTTTTAATTCCCTATACAGCAGATTGTAAATGGAAATTTCGGAACAGAAATTTTGGAAACTCCTGAATGCAGGCTCTAAAAGTCTTATCAAAGCATAGACAAACTTCTTCAGATGAAACTGCATCTTTTCCAGAGACAAAACTATGAACACTTTTTCAAAGTTGTCATATTTGATCACAAGTTTTATTAGTAGTTTTATATATTGTCACTCATGGGAAAAAATTTAATGTATTTTTCATTTTCTTTCACAGATAATTTACAAAATCTGCTTTACAGAAAAGAATACAAAATTAATTAGATGGCTTAATTCATAAAACTAATGCTGGTGAGTATATTTGAGTCCTTTGCTAAGTCCTCTCCACCACAATTGGCAGTGCACTGCTTTTAAAACTAATGCTGCAAACACTTCTCCACAGCCAGTCGTGGAAAGCAAAAGACTTAGAAGGCTGCTGATGAACAGCTTCAGACCACCAGGATCTCTCCCAAGCCAGAGCAGCTTTAATTTAGTTCTTCAAGAACAAGGATGAAAACCAGTGGAAGTAAAGAGCCTGTCTCTGAGCTTCAGCGGGCTGCCTGCAACATGTTCCCAAAGTGTTCCACGTTCCATCTGTTCCTACCATTTCCTCTCTCTTAAGGAAATCATTAATCTTATCAAACATTTTTACCCTTCCCTAACTTGTCAACATATTTTCTACCCCTCTGACTTTCTACTACACTTTGCTTCAAGCTTTTCTGTTCTATATTTAAGACACCCCAGTTGGTTATTCATCTTCAACTGCTCTGTTTCTCTCTCAGAGCATGCCACATTTCCTTTACTTCCTTGAAGACATAACTCTATTCTCTAACTGCCATCAAGACCACTAAGTCCAAAGCACCCACCAAGTGTAGCATATTTACAGCAATACCATATCTGTCACAACTACTGTACTAGAAAAAGAAAGAATTATAACAACCTCATATAAAACATAAAAAACAGGTAAAGATAAAAGTGTTCCTTATTGCTTGAAGAGACCCTGCAGAACCTCCTCTCAATTATCACAGTGACATTTCCTCCAGGGGAGAGAAAAATAAAAATTCTCAAGAAAGGCACAAAGGTTTCCTCAGCTGTGCTGTGCACAACTCTGAGGTAGGCTCACAAGCTTTAGCTCTGCGATCTAACCTGCTCTCTGGTTCAGAGTTTCTAATTTCTAGAGTACTTCTTTCAGCACAACCAGTGTTTTATTCGCTACTATTCTTCACTCTGGGGGAATTTATGACTGGTTCTGGCATCTCATTCTGTCCTTTGCAAGGACTGAAACAGAATTAATTTAATTTCTTAGCACTCCAATTTCTTTTGTCAACAAATTACTACTACTATCAAACAAATGCTTGGCTGTCTCTTTCACTGACTTTTCATTTCTTATAAATTTCTTATATTTTACCATAACCCTTTCTGAAATCTTCCTTTCATCTTTCTTCTTTGCTTTGTGTATTTTTACTATTTTTATTCTCCCTTTGAGTCTTTTAAGTCTGCAATATTTTTAAGTCCTCTTTACTTGCTCTTTTTTGCTATCCATTTGATTTTTTTTTGGTTTTTTTTTTAGATACATGCACATATATTTTAAATTTATTACTTGCTTAGCTAAACTTGTAACCTCAGAGCATGGCAATATACTGGTCAAGAGTAAAGAGCAAAACATGTTTTAATCATAACTGAAATCTGTTTCTGGTCAAGGAGGATTTTGCATTCAAAAATTCTGTTGTATCCCAACACAGTACATTCTGGGCTACTTTAGTGACTTGAACTGTGGCCAAAAAGGAGAAACATTCCAGTTTCATGTTTTAATGGCAAACTGAGAATTGAGTCTATGATATTATTCAAAATAAGAGTATACAGCTACCATAGCCAGACTGATCCTGAGCTGGATAGTTCTACAGCAACCTTTACAATATATAGCTCTTCTCACATTCACTGGTAAATGCTTATGTCTTGTGTTATTTGAATACATTTCTGTCATAAAAAACATGATTCTGCAAGATTAATTTCTTCTATGGTTCTTCCTTCTTTCCATACCAATGTATCCTTATGTCCTATTTGATCTCCTCCACAATACAATTAGGAGATAAATCTGCTCTTGTAGTCCCATTTGTGGTGGTTTAGTTTTCTTGGTTTTGGTCTAGGCCTTCCCTGGTAACAGGGTTATAACTAAGGAAGTATTCCACACCATTCCTTCACGTAATCAGGTGAATATAAGAGAAGGAGGGAAGGTTTCCTCCCTCTCTTCCTTTCGTGTGCTTGGAGGACATCAGGACTCAGTGTGTTGGCTAAGCTCTTATCTATATGAGCTGAGGGCTACCTGAGAAACTGTTGTCCCAGCTGCATGGAGGTGAAGGAACTGCTTCTCTTGAGGGGAGTTTGGTGAGAGTTTATTGTGTTACTTACTTTATTGAGCTATTTCCCTGAGTTTTCGAGTGTGTGTATCTGTTTTGTTTTTACCCATTTTTGTCCCTCTTCTCTTTCCTTTTCCCTCCCTTTTTCCCTCTTGGGGTTGTTTGGAATTATTTTTCTGTATATTCATAGTGTTTAATTGCATATAACTGTAATATATGTGAATATATATATATTTTACTACAATTTGCTTTTGGTACTTTTTTTCTTCTCTCTTGGGAGGGGGGAATCTGTGTAGCCAACAGCTGGGTTTGGCAGGGAGCCAACCCAAATCTCCACACCGTTTTATTGACACATACTTCTCTCAGTGCTGATTGCACATGTTAGTTCCACTGCTCGCTTTTTTATTTTTCAATTTAGGCTCTGTTATATTCAGGACTTGTCTTGCATACAAATCAGCTGTACACTGGATAGATTCTAAGCATCGGAATTTTTTCAGTATCAACTGTCAGAAGACAGAAAGGCTTGGAAATTTTTGCAGAACCTTGTTTCAACTGCAATCTAAGAGTTGAGGACCTCTGAGGACATGTAGGATCAGGCTTCCCAAACCCCCCATCCTTTTTCTTAAAGAGGTTTTCACCACCAACCTTACCTGTGTTTTAAAAACAATAGTAAAAGATAATAAAAGATCATAAATCCCATGCACAGAGGATCCAACTTGTGAGCAGTGACTGACATCAAAGCTTTTATAGTTGTGGTCATTAAGACAAAAGTACTGATGTAGTGGTTTGGTTTAGGCCTTTTCCTGGCAACCAGGTCATAACTAAGGAAGTATTCCATCCTACTCTTTTGTAAGCAGAGATAGCTAACATAATTACACACAATAACCTATGCCAAGACCTTAAGAATCAGGACCAGTGTTTTCCCCAACCTTATTTATATGTATTTATTAGTGACTTCAATAAAACAAAAAATATTTTAGAGAAACTTAACAAAGCTGTAATTTAGCATTGTCCTCTCTATTAGCATGATAGCAGCAAGATTAATTTTAAGTTGAAATAAAACAGCTACCCCTCTACTCCCCACAAAAGACAAAACTGGTTTTCTTTTTCTTTGACTCTCACATAGCTGCCCTAGCATGAATCTTGTATTCCAGAAACATATCTTCAGTTACTGCAGAGATAATGACTGCTTGAATGACTGCAAAAATATTTAACTAGTAATCTTTGTAAAATGCAACTTAGAGTTGCAAATAATATATACTGTCTATAAATATTATGGGTTTTTGGTTTTGGTTTTGGGTGGTTTTTTTTTCTCAAATAGGATGATATGCCAATGAATTAACCTTTGAGGAACTACGGGGAACTTCCAAGTCAACTTCCCTTGCCCTTATGGGAGACTTCAACTTCCCAGAAATTAACTGGGAACACCACAGAGCTCGTACAATGGGGGCTGGAAAATTGCTATGATACCTGGATGACAACTTTGTGGAACAAGTTCTAATGCTTGGATTTTGAATTAATTGGTATGATAAAGGTAGCAAGTGGTATGCAGTGAAATCCTTAACATAAGGGAATCTTTTCATTAGCATAGCTGTCTAGCATACTCTCAAATTCTCTCAGATGTAGAGACAGTGAAATGTGCTTCAGCTTTGACCCTCAGCTTCACATTCACTGTGTGAAGTGATTTTTTTTAGGCCAGCAAAGCTATCCAGAGCTTTGTGATAGAAATGGAAAAATGGGCAAGAAGCAAGTAGCTGGCTTCTCTCAGACATTGTAATCATGGAGAACTTTATGAATCAAGATCACAGAATCACAGAACATGCTGAGTTGCAAGGGACTCACAAGGGTTATCAAGTCCAGCTCTTAGCCATGCACACAGTACATCCCCAAGAGTCACATCATATGCCCGAGAGCATTGTCCAAACACTTTTTGAACTCTGTCAGGCTTGGTGCTGTGACCACTATGAGAGACAGTATTGAAAGCTTTACTGAAATCCAAAAAGATTACATTAACTGGTTTCCCTTGGTCAGCTAGGTGGGTTACCTTGTCATAAAAGGAAATCACATTTGATAAGCAGGACTTTCCTCTCCTGAAGCTATGCTGGCTGTCACCAAAGACTGAGTTGTCTTTTAGGTGTCTTTCAATACCTCTCAGAATAATCTCCTCCATAATTTTACTGGGCACTGAAGTGAAACTGACAGGCTTGTAGTTTCCAAAGTCCTCCTTCTTGCCCTTCTTGAAAATTGGGACACCATTCTCCAGCTTCCAGTTAGCTGGGACCTCCCCAGATTCCCAAGACTGCTCAAAAATCACTGAGAGAGGTTTTGCAATAACATCAGCAGCTCTCTGAGGACTCTAGGATGAATCTCATCAGGCCCCATAGATTTGTAGGGATCCAGCAGATCCCACACACTGTCAGGGTCGACTGGGAGTTGATCATTCTCACAGTTAGAGTCCTCCAGCTCAGGGCACTGGGACCACCTTGGTCCATTATCCATGTTGAAGGCAGAGGCAAATAAAGCGTTAAACACCTTTGCCTTGTCTCTATCCCTGTTTGGGGGATGACCATCTTCATCCTGTAATAGACCAATGATATTTCTATACTGCCTATTGCCATTAATAAATTTGAAAAAACTCTTATTACTGTTCCCCACCCTTCTGGCAGCTTCAACTCCAGTGGAGATTTGGCTGCATGAATTTTCTCCCTACAGTGACAAGCAGCATCTCTGTATTCTTCCCATGTCACTTGACCTTCCTTCCACTGGGTGTACACCTTCCTTTTTTGCCTTATTTCCAAGAGAAGATCCCTTCTCAGCCAACTGCCTTTTGCCTCACCTGCTTGACTTTCAGCCTTTGGGAATTGCTGCTCCTGTGCCCTTAGGAGGTGATGTTTGGAATGTGACAAGCACTGATGGACCCCAGCACCAGTAAAACATTTTCCCAGAGGACCTTACTTACTAATAGCTTGAGCAGCCTGAACTGTGCTCTCCTCATGCCCAGAGTTGAGGTTTTGATGGCACTTCTCCTCCTGTCAACAGAGATTTTAAACTTGATCACTCTATTGCTAGTGGAGAAGTACAGAGTGCTGAGGAAATTCAGAAAGCAAACACTTTTCTGGTGCAAATGAAGTGATGCTGTATATAAGAAGGATCACAACAGGCACTTCCTTTTTTTTCTTTTTCTGAAGATGACTGATCACTTCAACAACTCCTACCAATATTATAGATTTTTTAGTACATCTTGTACCATCATTCTTTCTTTACACTACACTTGAAAGGTGGGTCAATATGGAAGTAGCCAAATTAATTAGCTCATTGACTCTCTGCATTCCTTTAGTCACAAAAGTAATTTCCTACTGAACTGGCAGCCAAGAGCTAAACTTTTTACCAGAATATCATGAAGCATTTTGCTAAGCAAGGATACTGCAAGAGTATTTTAACATGCATTTACATGTCCTTCCATGTCAGGTAAACTCCTAGCAGCTGAAGAAATACACAACAATCTCTAGTCATGTCAGGTTCTCAAGAAGCTACTTCCAAATAGTGCTAAAGCACCACTCTGACATCAAAAGGCAGCACTGTCAGGATACACAGCATTCAGTGTCACAAAGCCTAAATCTGGCTTAGAGTGGTCATCATAAACTGAATTTCCAGAAAGAGCATATATTATAGTTTCAACAATCTGTTGGAATTCCTTCCAAAAAGCTTGGAGGCAACGCCCGAGTTCTGTAAAGACAGTTAACAGAGGACATGATGAATATGCATAGCCTGATGTTAACGTCCCAGCCAGAGCTTTTTGTTCTGGTCTCTAGACCGGGAGGGGGAGGGAGGACAGCTCAGGGTGGGGGATGTGGCCAGGTTCTCTCTTACTGTGCAGGCTCAAGAGCCAGAATTGTGTTTTTCCCCTTCCTAACTCAACCATTCACCTTGGGAGCTGTGGGCACCGGGCACCGCGGAAGCTACTGTGAAGAAGAGAACACACTTGTTCCTACACTATGGTGACAGGTGTTCTGCTTTTTTTTCTTTTTGTCATCGATCCAACGGAATTGAGCTGGTGAGGGCGCCCTCAAAGAGAGGCCACCTTGCCAGCGTGTGATATCACCACCTGCTGTCCTTAGATATAATTGCAGTTCCCCTTTTTTTGGGGTAGCCAGAAGGCCTTTTAACTGTTTGCCTTGTCGTTTTGGGGGGCCTGGGGGGGGTATTACAAGCTGTTGGTGTTTGGTCTTTTCTAGGTATACATATATATGTATTGTGGTTAAGAACTGTTATCCTTTTATATATATATATATATGTATTCCTAATTAAAGTTTTGTTTTCTAAATTTAAAGGGAGAGGGATTATTTTCTCGGTCAACATAGATATCTTAGTTCTCCCCTTGAACTAAGACATTCATATAGAGGAGTTGTCAATATTTTGCCAAGGCCCAGTTAAAGCAAGGATCACAGAGAACTATGCAGTAATGGTCAGTGAATAAAAACAATGTCTATAAACACAAATTCATCATTATTTCCTAAATGTATTGGCATAAGCCTAAAACCAAGGAAATACATCTTACCATAATCAATACACTAATGATCAAGATCTTTAGCTAGCACAAATTGATTAAGATATAGGATTTCACCATACAGCCCATAGTTGTTTGGTTTTTTTCATGGTTCAGCAATGGAGTTTCTAAAATACACTTGGTTCATTATTTGCTACTGTTAAAACATGGCTAATCTGAGATTTACCTCAAGCACAATAACAAGTGGCAGTCATTATTCATTTAAACAGTCATGACAGGTTATTTGATCTGTTTTAGACTCAGATCCAAAACTAAATTTTGAGCACTGAGCCGAGAAGAATGATTAACACACTCATGTAAAAAATCCTCTGAAGTAAAGCCACAAAACAATAAGAAAATTTTCCTCTTGGATACTTTTCCTAGGTATGAAACTGTATTAACCACTCAGATCTACTGCTCAGTGACACTGGCTTGTAAACACTATCCCATGTATTGAAATAGAGCATTCAAAACCATTCATATGCCCCTCAATGACTGATTTTTAGATTTTTACATATATATATAAGCCAGAAGATATATAACTATGTAATGCCCCCATCCCGAAGCCTCAAGCTTTACCAAGAGTTTTATGTAGACTTCCAATAGTTCCTACATGAAACTTTGCAGAGTCTTAATTCTTTAATACCTTGAATTCATGTACACTTTTCCCCAAGAGATTTCTTTCATTTTACTGAGAAAATAAGTGGAGCAGGGAACCTTCTTTGCACCCAGCAAACACCAACCCACCACTTAAGTGAAACACCACTTAAGTGAAACACCACTTAAGTTACCCACATAAGGAAAAGAGTAAAGGAAGAAGAGAGAGGAGAAAGGAGGCGTGACCCTCTACACACACACACACACACACACACACACACACACATACAAGATGGTTGATTCAACCCAACAGTCAAACAACTCAGTGAGATACAAATTCAGTCTCTCACAATGTAATATCTTCCTTGTTTATTAAAAAAAAGCAAGCAAGCAAACAAAGAAACAACACCCTCAAAAACACTAAAAAGACAGTATTGCTCATTGTAAAGCAGTTCAGAAGTTACTTTGCATATTCTGGTTTCTTATTCATTTATATGTCAACAGGCAAAGGTCAGCTCAGCTGTAATCTCAAGTGTAAATCAGAATAGGTTAATTCTTAACAGAAGACTGATGCTAGAAACATTAATGTAGAATATTGATTCAAATTGAGGTTATATACTCAACCAGTGAAAAATTACATTGTAACAGCTGAGAAACTAGGTGGCTCACAGGCCAACTCTACTTCAGACTCTTCTGTTGTAAAGTGAAAGATACACTTGTAAAAAGAGAATTTTTAACAATGCTTCCTTACCAGAAACATATCATTTAAGAGCTTTTAAATTATATCAGAAAAATGTTCTTTGATCTACACATTTGTTATGGAAAGAGGAAGCACGTTTTCCTTTGCATTAAGGTACACTTGGTTATTGGATCATCTAATTATGTTCTTTTTTGTGGTGCAAGACTTACTTTCAACTTATTGCATTTTAGCTTGCTTAAAAAAAAAAAAAAATCCTGTACATTCAGGAACCAAACATGTCCTACAGACCTTGCCACTGAATAGACACCATGACCAAGATACTGCTAATGTCAATGCCACTTTGTGGAGCTACTTCAAATAAATTCTATTGTAATGCTATTCTATATATGATGTTCTATCTAACACAGAAGCTAATTCTTTTTTGAAACATGCACTTGCTTCTGTTCATTGTTCTACAAAATTAAATTTCACAGAAGACCTGAAATAGAACTAATTTTTATCTTCCCAAAGCTATGTTTAAAAAAGATACCCATATGTTTCATGTGATCTGTTTCATATGTTCGGTTTACAACTGTTCTTGTGGGCTAGGGAAAAGACATCCCATATATTAGGAAAGATTATCAGACATTCTGGTCCAAAAAAAAAAAAGCATCAGAATCAGCTGGAAGTATACAGCAACAGTACCACCCTGCCACATCTCTCAAACTAGGACTCATCTTGAAAATTTCAAAGTTTATATTGCATTTTGTGTTTCAGGGAAGTCTCACCCTGCTTCTCTTTGAGACTCATTAGCCAATGATCTAGAGGACTACTATTGTACTACTAGTAAAGACATTTTGAAAAAAAAGAGTTTTGGCCACGGCCACTTTCATTAGCAATCTTATGGCTTTTTCTGAAGAGTGCTGCTTTTCAATTTACTGCTGAATTTCAATCAGAGCTACATTCCCAGCTCAAATTACTGATTTTATCAATTTGTTTGAGTGGAACTGGCCTGGCTCCATCTTTTTTACATACTCCATTCAAATATATGTGCACATTGAGAAGATCTCTGCTACCCTTCACTTCTTTAGGCTAAACAGTCACAGCTCTCTGCCTTCCCTCATACGAGAGATGCTCCAGTCCCTTCATCTTCCTGGTGATGAAGTTCCTAGACCCTCTGCTGTAGCTCCACATCTATACTGGGGAGATCAGAAGTGGACACAGTACTCAGCCTTTGTAGTCAGAGTAGAGGGAAATGATCACCTCTTTCAGCCTGGTGGCAGTGCTTCTCCTAATGCAGTCCAAAATACTGTTTAGCCTTCTTTGTGGCAAGGGTGCATTGTGTGATGCAACTTCTTTATACATTACACTCTTTTACTTTGTGGATGCCTATATGAATACCTATTTAGGCTTCAAAAGCCAGAAAGTGAGCCACATGGTAGTGCTTCCATGCCAAAAGAACTTGGGCTAAACCTCACAGAAAATTATATACTTTTAAACTCTAAGATTTGGATGATAGATATTTTCAAGTAATCACAGTGCAATGTAATTTAAGAAAACTGAAAAATATTGGAGAAAGTTTTCTCCCTAATTTGGTCTCTCAGTCCACTGAGACCAGTCTGCATAAAAGATCATTCAATATATCACCATCTTCCCAGACCACTTTTGTAAAAATAGAGTAGTATTTTATGAACTTGTCTTATTTACTACATAGATAGGTGGAAATATATACATTTTAAAATAGCAAAGGGAAATGCTGAGGATTTAAAATATTTGTATAACATTCACTTCATCAAATATAGATGTTTAAGGCTGCATGGTCTTCTCTGGTAAAGCATTAGATCCTTTTGCTATTTCTTATGCCAGTTCCTACCCTATGCTGACAGGAGCAATTTTTGCCACTGTTGATGACTTTAAACATATTTTTGTTTGAATAAATAACAGGAAGTTCTTAATGATGCCTAGTTAGATATCAAAGCTTTTCCTTCTTGTTAACCATGGACACAACAGTGTTCCTAAAAAATACAGAACAGTTTAAGAACATTGTAAGACTTCACACTCAAATGCTCTCCGGAAGGGGTTTTATTTGTCCAAATAGAGCAAAAAAAAGCATGCTAGAAGATTAGTTAAAATGGAGCATTCAGAAAGAAGCAGCAGAATGAGTAACTCAGGACTGTAAAGCAGTCCATTTGAATTCCAGTATATGATGCAGTTTACAGACATGACTGTATTTCATCTGCAAATTTCCTTGTGAACAAATAAGTTATACTGAAGCCCAAGGCTCAGCTTTAAAAAAAAAAAAAAAGAATCTACAAGGTAAAATACAAGTTTCCACTAGGTAGCCACAGACTTCAGTGGAATCAGTACACAGTTCACAACCCTCCTCCTAAAACTACTATGTATATACACACCCCATCCCATCCCCCCAGATACTGATACCTTTACTGCCTACAGCAATTTGCCAAAACTTGATTTGTTTTCAGTGAGTTGATTATCTGCAGTACTGTTGGATTTAAGATTTAAATAGAGATTTTATAAACTTTCTCACTTGGTAATTAGGATAATGTATCTGCTAACTCCAGATCTTCAGCCTTCTTATTTAGAAACTATAGAAACTACAAGGCTGTACCCTTAAACTGTAGAAGTTTAGATTAGCAGAGAGCCAGAATGATTAAGTGAAAGATGTGTTGGGATTATTAAACTGAACAGATTGTCTGAAAATTCACACATGCTCCACAGAGACCTTGAAAGCTGCAAGAAATGCTTTGATGCTCTCTCACATAGATGCAGAATCATGGAATCATAGAATATGCTGAGTTGGAAGGGACTCATTAGGATCATCACAGAGGACCCCCCAAGAATAGCGCCACGTGCCTGAGAGCATTGTCCAAACTCCTTTTAAACTCTGTCAGGCTTGGTGCTGTGACCACTGCCTCGGGGAGCCTGTTCCAGTGCTCAACCAACCTCTGTGTGAAGAACCTTTTCCTGATATTCAACCTAAACCTCCCCTGACTCAGCTTCAGGCCATTTTCTTGAGTCCTGTCACTGGTCACAAGAGTGAAGAGATTGGTACCTGCCTCTCTGTTCCCCCTCATGAGGATGTTGAAGACCACAACGAAGTCTCCCCTTCCAGGGTGAACTAACCAAGTGACCTCAGCTGCTCCTCATACTGATTGGTGACAGCCATCTGCCATGGTATTATCACATGGTATTATCTCTTTCAGAGATCACTCTTGTAGACAAGCACTAGATCCAAGCATTTAGGACTCTCTTCACAAAGATATTTTGTGACAGCTTCACTTAGGACCTGCCTTGCTTATGACCTCTTGATTGTATCACAGCAACATCATATGTTTTAGGCCCCTACTTAATAATATTCATATATTCAGTCTTGAGTTATCAGCTGCAACAACTCCTGGGGCTGTTTCATGATTGCCACATTCTGCAACCTGTACTCTTTAAAAAATAACCATAGTAAAACACTGAGGACTGAAATATTCATGTAACCCCCTGAATCTTGCCTTTCTGGTACTGCTTTAGGTTACCACAGTTACAGATACTAACCATCTTATGGAATAACTTTAAAAGAAAAGCATATTTAATGTATTTCTTTCCCCATTAGGAGGCAAAAATAACAGCTGTTCTGTTGCCCTTTCATAGATAACTGAAGCAGCAATTCTTTCATTCTCTCCTGCCCCAGCTTCTGCTCTATTTTTTTTTTTGCTCATGTTTTTCAGTATTGCTGACAAATCTAAAAAGATAGGGGCAAAAATCTTATTTAAAATACAAAGAAAGACACAAGAAGCCTGCAGTCACTATTAACAGAAAATCTGTCTATAAAAGTAAATTGAAAGTAGAGAAGCAAATGACAGACATCAGAACAGGTGACTAGCTTAGCAAAAGGAAAGGGACAAAACACCTACTTCTTCACTTCCCAAACATCCATCAAGCTAGTAAGCAATCCACACTAGGTGGGATACGTCAGGTAGGCATGTCAGGCGTTTTCCATCTAAAACAGGAGTGAACTCTTAAGAGAAGCAATTAAGTATTTCTTAGGGCATAGTGTACAAGCAGATTTCTCTGTAGGATATCTGTGAGAGAGGGAGTAGCCTATTCAACTAGGACTTCTTTACACAGTTGTTTGCTTTCAAAATTTCTGTTTTGTGTATATGAGTAGTCGATAAAAGCATTTCTTTGTTGGTGTTATTTCTTCAGTTGTTACACTGCATTAAGACTTTTTTTTCTCTGTTATTCAGAACTTGGAAATTTAGGTGCAAATACCAAATAAATGCATAGCAATTATTTTAATTCAAGGAAGTCATAGAACATATGTTTGAGTAGCTCACTTAGAAAAAGATCACACAAAACTTTTTGGATTACTTTTTGTTTTACTGCAGCAAACTTTAGTATTCTGTGCTACACTCTATTTGCAGATAGAACAACTGAGATAATATGGAGAGTGTCAGAGCCCACTGAATCCTGAATAGGTAGCTCTCAAAATGTGACCTGCAGGTGTTAAAGACAGGACCACAGCAATAATTTTAGGAGTGCACTAGCAAAATATGCCATCCTTTTATTGAATTCTGTAATTGTTCATTTATAAAAACAATCTTATTTATTTAAGCACAAGTCTAATAAAGTTTAAAATATGGGGTTTTTTGGTTCTAAAGCAAAATTTTAGTCCTATGTTTGTATATATTAAGTATGGTCTTTTGATGTGCACAGTTTGGTTTTTTCTTTGTGTTAGATATTATAATGTCAAAACAACATTAAACAGTGGACAAATGCAAGAAATTGTAATAATTGGTGACAATACACAGGTCTGTATTCTCCACTACAGCTATGTATTTTTAGCACGGTGAGGCAAAAGAACTGGAAAAAAAAAAGATTTTCAGTCTTGAACCATCTACTTGATTTACTCTCTTTAAAGTTAGGCTAGCCTGCAGTATGTTGTAATGATACATTCTGCAAAGCATGAGAAGAAAAATCTGGGGGAAAACTGCAGCAAGCATTTCAGCAAAACTTTGAGTTCACTCTTGCAGGTGATATAAATAAATAGGATTCCTCAATCTTAGATGAAATTATAGCAGTGTACTACAAATTGACCCAGATTTTTATACTTGCTGTCTTCACCTACAGCTAGCTGTAGGGGTGGTCTACTCTTAGCCTACTTCAAATACTTTTGAAACTTGGTGTTTGTACCCTGGCAACAGTGACTATGCTGGACAATTTTCCTCCACATTTACCTCTGCATTAGCTACATTTCCTAGTCTCCTGCCTGCCTAACATAAAACTTGACTGAATATCTGGGCTTGGAGAGATGAATTCAGCTTCTGTTCACTATAAATATATTGTATGAGCCCTTCAGTACTAAAACCCAAGTACTGAAAACGTTCAGATCTGAAATATTATTTAAATGCCAGTTATTTTATCATAGTTCAAGACCTGCTGTTATTGTTCAGGTCTTGCTGATGTGTTTGACGCTGAAGACAGCTGGTGATGGGAAAGCATATGCT
Source organism: Sclerurus mexicanus (assembly GCA_013396755.1). NCBI lineage: Eukaryota > Metazoa > Chordata > Aves > Passeriformes > Furnariidae > Sclerurus > Sclerurus mexicanus. Next base: position 59,986 of record VWZF01006546.1, read on the forward strand.
ATTTATAAATTATGCTTCACCACAAAGTTCACACACTCATTGCCACAAATGTATGAAACTCTTTTCATATGTAAACAGCAGCTTAATTTCACCCACTTAATATGGAATGGTGCATAAGAAAGTAGAAAAAGAGTCAGCATAAGTATGCATGTATTATCCTAGTCACAAGCATTTTCTTCCATTCAGTGCTGTTCCCTATTTACACCCAAGTGTATTAAAGTTTTAATGTTCTTTCACAAATTATTTTGAACTACTTTCACATTAAAATTTTCAATAATCTGAGGTAATGCTCTTTATATCTTAATACTGGTAGAAGGATTTTGTATCTTTAAGAAAAACACAAAATAATCACATAGCCACCAAAAAGGAAATGCCACTTGGCAACACAAAACAGTTTTAGCTCTGAGAGAACAGTAGCAACCAAGTAATTTAATGAAAAATCCTTTGGTTTCTAAGCCAACAACACTCACCTTTTAAGGTGAGTTAAATTCACTCCTTATTGACTAGCCCTTACTTCTTTCTTTAAGGATTTTAAGAAGAGTTTTAAAACATGTCTTCTTACTGCTAGGCTTTGCCTTGCCAGGGGACCCAAACCAAATCCCCATCGGCCCTGCACTTCCTCTCTGCCTCAGCACCTTTTTCATGAAGAGCACTCAGCTCAAAGGAGGCAGATCACTGCCTACAGCCATGGCAGCCCATGGCACACAGTCTCCTCAGCACCCTGACTGGCAGCACAGCAGGCCTCACCCAGGAGGATGCTTGAGTCATATTTTAGTAAATAAAAACACACTTTAAAAGACCCTTAGAGTTTATACAGCCATGATGATATTAGTTAGCATCCATTACCTGTCCAGTATAATCACTCAAGTGGTATAATAAAGGGTTTTTTTTCCCATCACTCTGACTCACACATGCCAGGCTCTGGAGGCACCCTTGCCACATCCTTAGCACTGGTTTTGTGGCACCAGCCTCTCACAGGTGATATCTCCCATCACCAAAGACAGAAAATGTCTCTTCCAGGGGAGCAGATGTTGCAGAGATGAATGGAATCAACAAAGCAGCAGCAGAGAAGCAGAGGATACTCATCCCCTTCCTTGTCTGCCTTTCTCTAATGAGCACATTACTTCATTAAGTTGGGCTCTAGAAGGCACATCCCTTTTTCCTCTGAGGATAATTCGATTTATTGTTATACTGAAATGAACAAAATTTATTTGAATGCAAGGATGGAAGATATGTTGACTGACTTTGCTGTATCACTTGAACGTCCAGATCTGTGTGAACTGCTGTATCACTTGAATCTCCACTTCTGAGTGAACCCTTTCAAACACACAGAGTTTCCAGTGTTGGGATTTGCAAAAGGATTAGGAGCTCTATTATATCTTTAGTCCTCTTGCAGCTAAGTACTTAACATGTATTTATCTTTAAATGCATGAAGACTCACAGTAGCTTACTTAGACCTACTGATGTGAAATAAGCTAATGACATGCATCATGCGTCACCCAGAGCTGAACTCCTCTGCTCCTGGTGGGATCAGACTTCACATCCTTGTCTCCACGAGGCTTTCAGAGCTCTGTAAATGGGAGAAGTTGCCATTTGCACTGCTAGTGTGCTGCCATAACAAAGTATGGCATCCCACAAGGGCAGCAAATCTTATGATTTGTTTACAAATTAAGAAACAGCGTGACACTGTAATGTTCACAGAGTGTATAAGTACATGGTAAGATGACTGCTAAACCATGTTCTGTGTAAAAACAAACTATAATACATAGGTAAAAGCCTACAGGTCCACCTTAATCCAGCTGAACTATTACCATTATCTCCTAACCTAGGAGAAAACAAGAAAAGTCTTAGATATTTAATAGAGATTGACTAACATTTTTACAATGAGCATATACTCTCAGTTCAAAATTTTTCTTTCTTGAGATCAAATTCACTGTTATACAGCAGAAACTTGTCTTCTGTGCACCTATGTAAGAACAGGGATGAACATTTATCAGGAGAAAACATTTCTGTAGGACACAAAGATGTGTTACAATAAATCAATTTCAAGATTTTAGTTATGTCATGAAGTAAACAGGTTTTGGAGTAAATGCACTTCCTATTAGAACCAATAGGAAAAATACCTTTCATTTCAGAAGCACCTGGGTTTGATCCTACAGAAGTCAGATATATATTTGCTAATAAAAATGCAGTTGTGTTAATTTAATTAGATAAAAGTGATCATATAATAAATGAATATTTGATTATATAATAACTTAAATCAATGCTGTTTTTTCTTTTCTCCCCAACCATAAGTACAAGTACCCTGAGTTGAAATACCACCTCTGCAGAGTTTCTGTAACATGATTTTTGATCTAGTGCTGCTACTTCTGCTGCAATAAGTAAATCACACAGAATCAGTACATTATATGGTCAGTTCCCAGTGCCATGACTTTCTTAAAACCCTAAAGCTAACATTTGAAAAATTTAAGGACTTCAGAAGTATTTAAAGTCCTAAGTTTAAGAATTTAAGGGCCTAAAGTGAGAGGTAGGGAAACTTTATTGCTGTTCCCAAGGGTCAAATCTTCCCTGGCTGATTTCCCTAACTTGAAAGTAAATGGAGGAAAACTACATGGAGCAAAGGAAGCTCCTCAAGACCATTTAGCATATTATTATAAATTCATACCAAGTCTGCAGGATTTGAAACATAGACAGTGTACTATCTCTGGGAATTCACAGACCTTCTTGTCTGAAGGGAGCACCTCTAGTCATACATTCATTGCTGCAGATGTGGGAACAGAATGACATATGTAGACTTCCCCCATATTACAGAGATATTATGAGGCTTTCCTCTCTGCTTATTGTTGTCCTTATACTGATGATAAAAACTAGTGGCCCCTGACACAATGTAGTGAGCCATAAGCTTGAAGGAAATTAAACAGCTCTGATTCTCAAGAGAAGTGTGAACTCACTTCCTAAAAAATATACAGGATGTCAGGCTGGCCCCTGCGCAGTGACATATTTTGGTTTAAGATAGATAAAAGCACATGTATTTTACCAGCACTAGCAGAGTAGTGCATGTCTGGATATTGTTGTCACAGGAAAATGCAGAGACGGACAATGTCAGCGAATTGAAAAAGGAATTAAACAACTTCTTGGGCAACATGTTCCAAAACAGATGTTAAAAAAATCCAACCAACCAACCAAAAAAATAACAAACAAACAAAAAAAACCAACAAACCAACCAAAACAAAACAAAAAACCCCAACCTGGGAAGGGATGTTCAAGGGAATGTACCTAATGTAAAAATTGTGAATCTTGTGAGACATGGAAAGGCCTAGCTCACACACCAAATCTCTTCTGCCTAGGTGTTGTGGGTTTCTCTGATTAGGTTTTTTGATAAAAGGAAGGGTGGCTTCTGTTAGAAGCTGCTAGAAGTTTTCCCCTATTCTATGGAGCCAATGATAGTCAGCTCCGAGGAAAACTTCCTGCTTTTGAATCATTGGTAACACCCCTCCATGAGAAGATATTTAAGAATGGAGGAGTTGTTGCGCAGTTGGAAATTTGCAACCATGGGTTAACAGCACAGACATCAAGGTCAGTGCAGGAGGAGAAGGAGGGGTAGGGACCCCACAGGAGCAAGGAAAAGACTCAAAGCTATGATTTCCTGATGACCATGGTGATGACTATGGTGATACAAGCTGTCCCCTCAAAGCCCATGGGATCCATCGGGGTGCAAAGACCCCTCTGTCAGAGCGGGGGGATGCATGAAGGAGGCTGTTACCTTGTGGAAGGCCCCAAGATGGAGCAGAGTCCTGCAAGAGATTTGCGGCCGAGGCCCATGGAGAGAGAAACTTATGCTAAGCAGGTACAGACAGATTATCCATAAAAGACTGCATCCAATGGAATGATCCATGAGAGAGCAGAGGATCTCTCTTATGGGAGAGACCCCACGGAAAGCAGGGGAAGGACTCAGAGTTATGATTCCCCTACGACCGTGGTGATGACTGTGGTGAGGCAAGATGTCCTCTTGCAGCCCACAGAAAAGATCCACGAGACAGCAGATTTAGAAGAACTGCTATCTAATGGTCTTGGACTACATTAGAAGTGGCTGAAAGCAACAACTGACTGCAAACTTTCCATTCCCTGTCTCCTGCAGGATTGGGGGGAAAAAAGAGAGTATAAAAGACCAAGAGGGTGGTTTGGAAAAGTGTTTCTAAACTGTTCTTATTTCTAGTTCTTAGCTTGTTAGTAATAAATTTAAGCATTATTCTGAGTTCTGCTTTGCCCATGTGTGACCAGTTGAAATTGGCCAAATGGCAAGAGCCAAAAGGCCCAGGACAGAGGCCCCAAAGGCCCCTCCTGGCCACAGGGGAAAAAAAGGAGAAAGGGGGGAAAAAAACCACAAAACTGAACTTCAGTAGAACTAAACCAGTTTATATATATTTACACATATATACATGTATATACAGAGGAGAAAAGAGAAAGAAAACAAGTTTTCACTTCCCTCTCACCAAAACAACTGCCAGTCCTGTATCTCAGGACACCTCCTCCCGACCCAGCTGGCTGATGAGCAGACCCGCACCTATGGCCCACTCCCACACCAAGAGTGACTGCAGGGAGCTCCTCTGCTCTCCAACACTGCCGGAAGAAGGACTGACCCCTGACTTCCGACGCTCCCTTTTTATATCTTTGCTTACGTAAAGAAATGAGATGGAATACTTCCTTATTTATGACCCAGTTACCAGGAAAGGCCTAAACCAAAACCACTACACCATGGTAATTAATCAAAGCTTCTTTCCTTGGCTCTTATCTCTAATTGTAAATTTCTAGCTAGCTGTTATTTTTTCCTTTCCCTCTAAAAGGTGAAGGCGGGGGGAAGAGGCCTTGAAGCAGTTTTGCTGGACATCAGACATTCAACCAGGGCCAAACCACCACACCTGATCTGCTGTTTCCACTGCTGGACACTTCGTATTGGAGTAGGTGGCCCATGTGTTGATCCATTTGGGGCGTTTTGTTTTGCCTTTTTTTTTTGGGAGGGAGGGGCTGTTGATGGACAGTGAGAAGGAGAATAAACATCATCTCAAATAACAGTTTAGTAACATAACAGCAGATTTCTGGGAGTTATTTTTGATAGTCATTCAAAAATAAGCAATTTACAGAACCTGTATGTATTTCAAAACAACTGTGATTGCAAAACCCATATAATTAACTACTGTGAAAATTCCAGGATAGATATCTAGGCTATATAATATAAATAACCATATTAAAATAAGCAGAGAGCTGAGAATGTATGATCTTATCTTATTGACCTTTTAAATTGGAAATTGACCATGGTATTAAAATTTATAGTAATTGGTTTAGAATGCCTGCTCCTCATTGACTTCATACTTTCTCCTCACAATAACTATTTGTAGTCATCCTCATGTTATTTTCCTGTCCTTCTTTCCTTGAAATAAATAATATGCTAAAACAACAAAAGCAATGGAGACTCCTATGGTGTGCAGTAATTTCACATTGAAACTGATACCAATGTTCATTTACTCTGCAGCATGAAAGAGTAGAGAGCAATTTTGTATCCAGTCAAAGTTATAAATTTCTTATTTAAGAAGAGGTTCCCTTAGACTCAATTATCTTGAGCAGCAGCATTCTTTTTATTTTATTTTAAGAACCGATTGTGGTTTTCATAAGCAAATAGTAATTCTTATTGCAAAAACAGCCAGGCACACAATCCAGCTCTTACTGAGGTTCAATGATACAAATTCTACTGATTTTGGTAGGAATTATATTTCTATTGCTTCCTTAAGAGTGAGGTAAACAGATAATGAACATTGTCTATTATTATGGGTGATTAGCTTCTCAGTTGGCAGAGCAAACTCAGGTGCCCAAGTTATAGAAAAGGGAATAATTTCTTAAAGAGTTGCTGTCCATTTTTGTGTTGAGGAAAAGATGGGTTGTTTTATCTGACTACTTTGCACGACTCAGACATTACAAAATTAATGAATTCCAACCATAGAGGGCTATGCCAAAAAAAGTGAACTGATGGAGAGACATCATGTCAACATATTTCTTTAATGAGAATATTTGTCAGAGAAACAGGCCAGGTGCTTCAGTGTATGGAATGCATGTATTTACCTATTAGTAGGTATGTTTTATGAGCTTCTGTGGCAAATGGCTTTGTCAGAGAAAAATGCTTTTTCTAATTAGATATCAGGTCTGGTTACATGTATGATAACTACATTTTAAACTTTACAATTCAAATTTTATTTTACTTAACATGACAAGTAAAATATCTCTTAAAATACACAGTGGTTTTATGTTTTAGCCTAATGTATTACCTTTGGAAGTTAGAGGCAAAATGTCAGAGGTATTAATTTACAGCAATTAAATTGTTTACACACTCAGAGTGATGAGTAGACTGACTTCTGAGTGCCTTGCAGTCTACCAAAATTTGAGTTCTTTCTCTAAATATTCTAGAATTGCTCTGCATTTATCACAGGCATTATTTTTTACCTTAAAAATTAAATCACTGGATCCTTAGAAAATGATCCAGTATTCTCCAATTAAATTATATAATGTAGATTAAGATTAACCTGTTACTAACAGCTATTGGTCACACTCATGGCCACAGAACCCTTTATTTAGTAATAAAATAGTTACACTAAGTGGAGACAATAATTATCACTACTTTTAACATGAACTGAGTCCTGAGTTTCACCAGAATGGAAAAAAAAAAGCAACCATCACAACACTGTAGGGAGGAAGGTAAGATCTCTACTGCTGTAAGAGTGGTGTTGGAAAAGCTGCTGTGTCCTAATCCTACTGACTTTGTGCTAAGCTTTGCAGTCCAAAGTGGAAAACTAGTCTTATGAAATGGAATCTTTACTATAGACTTCAGGAAAGGTAGCATTTTAACCAGCATTATCAAAATGGACTCTTGGTAATATGGTGTTTCTTAAAGTAACCAGCTATGCACAATGCATTGTAGAATGTCTATATGCAGACTAAGAAGGATAGCAATGAAGATATCACCATGCTCTGATGCTAGGGGTGTCTTAAATGTATCAGGTCTCCAGATGTGCTGATACCTCCGCTTTCTTCTTGAGGAACACTTCAGTGAGCACATGCTAAAATCTATTGGTCATAAATGATTGGTAAACTAAAAAAGAATACAGAGAATTAGAAAATGTGATTTTCAAGTGCTCTGGCAGTCAGCAAATGTCTGATGATGGAGGAAACAATAGATGAAATTTTTTTTAAACAGTATTCTTACATTTTTTTAAAGAATTCACAGAATAAAAATCAATGCATATAGGGAAAAGACAATTTTTTTCTTAACTCTGCTTGAATTGTCTTTATTATACCACAATTAGTGCAAAACTGTTGTGATTGTATCCACACAGAAGTTCACCCTTTTTTCAGTATAAGCAATAGCCTTATGGAAAGAGTTGAAAAGAACTACAGAAATTATCATCCATTGGAACATTATTCCTTGAAGTGAAAGACTGAAGAAACATGTTTACATAAGAAAAGAGATAATCATAGTTTTTCTCAGATGTTCACAGAGTAGACTCCTGAAAATATTTCTTTAAAATAACAAAGATATATACTATGAAACAATATTTGATGTGAATACTAAACTAATTATGTTAAAAAATTAAGTGCAACCTTCATTTAATGAGGGATATTAACTTTTGAAATAATTTGCCTTGTTTTCTTTTAATTGCATTTTACAAACTGAGTTTTAAAATTAAGACAGAAAGTGATTCTGATTTTACCAAAGTTATAGAAAAATGGCAAGGTAAAAGGAAAGCAGAATTTGGCCAATGATCTTTGTTAAATCACATCTTAAGATAAGTAACTTTTCTTTTTCCTAAGAATCAGTATCAGAATTCATTTTCTTTAGCAAAACTGGAAGAAAAAAATTTATTCCAATTATTTATGTCATGACTTTGAATAAAATTTTAGCATGCTTCTTATCAAAATTATTAGCCAAATCCAAGCACAAATCACTCTGTTGCCTCAGCAAAAAAAGTGGCCACAGTAGAAGAAAATCAAGACATAGCTAAAAATAGGAAGTTCTTATTGTATGTTTGTATTGTTCCCCCTACCCTTGTGTTCATGAATAATGGATTAACTCTAGATACCTGCTTCCTGGGTAGGGGGGAACAACACATGTGGTCAGGTGAGTTGAGTTTCGGTGTGGGACAGGGAATACACAAAACTGCAAATCTTGTTAAATGCAAAAAAAAAAAAGAAAGTCTTTAGGCGTGTTCAGAGATGGGTTGGTGTCTGCAGATTGCATTAGTTCTTATCTTCTTTGGGAAGCTTCCTGCATTCTGGTATTTTTCAGTTTTGTATTCCTACAGGTTAGCTCAGCACTGCCAAGTGTATCGCTAACCCATGTCCCCAGGTGCTACATCTAGACATTTTTGAACACTTCCAAGATGGTGATTCCACCACCTCCCTGGGCAGCCTATTCCAATGCCTGACCACCCTTTCCTACAATCCATTTTAAACCTCCCCTGACACAACTGGAGACCATTTTCTCTCATCCTATTGTTTGTTACCTGGAAGAAAAGACTAATACCCCTTCACTACAAACTCCTGTGAAGTAGTCCCCTAGCCTCCTTTTCTCCAGGTTCAACACCCCCAGCTTCCTCAGCCACTCCTCATCAGACCTGTGCTCTAGATCCTTCCCCAGCTCCGTTGTCCTTCTCTGGAGTCACTTCAGCACCTCAAAGTCTTTCTTGCAGTGAGAGGAATAATACTGAACATGGGATTTGAGGTGAGGCCTCACCAGTGTCCACACTCATTCTCCTGGCCACACTATTGCTGATGCAGGCTAGGATGCCACTGGCCTTCTTGCCCACCTGGGCACTTGCTGGTTCATGCTCAGTCACTATTGACCAGCACTCTCAGGTCCTTTTCCATCAGGCAGATTTCCAGCCACTCATTCCCAAGCATGTAGTGTTGCATGTGGGTGTGGAGACTGAAGTTCAGGACCTGGGACTTTGCCTTGCTGAACCTCCTACAACTGGCCTCATTCCATTGATCCAGACTATCCAGATCCCTCTGTGCAGCCTTGCTCCCTCCCATCCACCTTGGTGTCACCTGTAAACTGACTGAGTGTACATGAAATAGCTTGAAAAATACCATATATTTAGGCTGGGTTTTATGAACACCTACTTACACCTACCTACCTAAGGCATATGAGTGCCTTAGGGCCTAGATTTTAAATACCAGCTCAATTACAATTAAGTATTCATTTCATGACTAGGATCTTGATTTCTATAGTCTGTATATACAGTAATTTCAAATACAGAAAGAGCAAGAAGTTCAGATCTTGCAGAATATAGCATAGTAAAAACTGCTATAACTGAGTGCTCTAACTTTGATGCTAAGTGGAAGGAAAGGAAAATGTTTTTGGTTTGCCTCTTATATTCCATTGTACCAGAAAAAACAATTGGAAAACAGATGAGATTATGGAGAATGTGCTTTGCTTAGCAAAATGTGGGTTATATGATTAATGGAAGGTAATATTTGTTGCCACATAAGTATACCCCTTGCCTTCATATTGTAGGTTCATAAGTAAAAAATCAGAGCACACAACATCAAATTTTATCAAAAAATACATTAATGTTTGAAACAGAAACTCTTCCAAGTCACTTCAGCTAAAAGTAGGCAATTTTATAAATTAATCTTTTTAATACAGAAAAAGAATAGATAAAATTTTACGAGTTAATTTTTCCCACAAAAAGCTTTGTTAAAAGCAAAACAAAACATATATACTTATTCCTTTCACCACCTCTAAGGAGATAAGGCAATTGACCTTGCACTTTTTCCAGTTTGGGAAACCATCTTGTAATGTGGAAAGGTACCTCCTTTGAGAAGTACAGTTCTGAGATTTGGAAAACTGTTTTGTTCTCAGTAACCTATTGCTATTGTCTGTGTAAATCTTAGTGTTCAATGGACCGTTCTTAAGCTATATGAAGTGATATTGTGGTAGACACAGTCTTACAGGAGTTGTTTACAATCAGAAAGCGATCTAAGTGGAAATTCTAAAGAAACATGACCATCTCACTTTCTAGTACACAATCTGACTGAATACATACCATTACACAATATATGCAACTCTTTGTAAGTAAGATTATAAGGAAATGGAAGGAAAACTTACCTTTACAAAATGCCTCCTTAAAACCTTTAATCAGAGTTGGAGCATTCGCATTTAACAAACTAAGTACACTTTCAAACTTGTGAAACATTATATACTAAAAGGAAGAAAAGTGTAATTATTCATAAGAAGGTTAGAAATATTGATGGGGTCCCCCTCTAAGCAGAGAAGATTACCAGAGGAGGGTTACTCCAACATTAATTTGGAGGTGTAGGCATTGACATACATACCAGGTCAGATGAAAGTCTCTTCTGAGGTTTCTTCAATCAAGTATGTAAGGCGAATATGTCAAAAAGCTAAGCAGTTCTGAACACTGGACATTTCTCCCACTAGGATAAGGTCTTCTCCTCAATTAGTGGTTGATTTATATTCCTTCTGAAATTATATGCATTTCTTGAAGTTAATGTAAATACAGAAATGGGGATGCTTTTCACTTCCATTGTCTAAATGTAGCAGATTACTGCTTAAAAAATACTGTAAATGTTTGTAGTTTCACCAGTACACAAGAGACTGGGTGCTGCAATTCTTTCCAAATCTATGTGATTTCAGAGCCTTGATCACTCCATAAAATCCGAAGCACTCAAAGTGTACTATTGAACTGACATATAAAGCATTATTATACAACTAACACAAAAAATGACAGAAATAATAACTCTATTAGAGTACAAAGTAACATCTCAGTACATCTCAGGCTTGGATGGATCATATAACAATTGAGATAAAAAGACCTCTCTTTCTGTGTCTCTTTATTCATTACAGAAGTGGCCTAAAAGCAAGGTTAGACTAAATTTTTAGAATTTTTCCATTAGTGAAACTAGACAGGATGAATGCTAAGCTGTGTGTCAGTTTCAAAAGTGACAAGCAAAATCCTAAATAGAAATGAATACTGAACTTGGAAGGATCTAATTAATTTCTGAAAATGTAAAGGAATCTCTTAAATGGCTTAGCCATTGCAACTCAGCGTAAAGCAATACCTAACACCAACTCAAATAGCCACTATAGAATCCACTTTATGAAATTAATAAATACTTTTCAGTTCTGCATTATTTTCTTGCAGAATCTTATGAAGTACTAATATAGACTAATTATAGCAGCAATAGTACACAGTTTGGTAGTATCTGCTGTTTCTCTCTCTGAGAGTTTATTTGGATAGACTGAAAACACATTTCTTTACCAGAATTATACTCATGTTTCCTACAATCATATTTTCCATCCCTTCACAATGGAACACATTAAAACATCCTCTCCATTTAAGAAATAAATATTACTCTCAATATTTCTCTCATCCTCTGAACTTAATCATTGAATCATTGAATAAAATGTCCTTGGAGCTTTTTAAGGCTACTGGGGACTTCATTGCTTCACTTGGTGACTTCTTATCAATCAGCTCTCTTGACTGTTTGCAATGATTCTTCACATTTCTTATCTTTTCTAAGTCATCTGTATTAGTCTTTGTAGCTGAGAGGAGATATGATTAATCTTGAGCTGTTTACCCAGCGTAATTCCTGTGAAATACTCCAATTCAAATAACAGCTTTAAACCTTTCTATTCAATTCAGCATTTAATGGACTCCTGTATCTGGAATATCTTTATGAAAGGCAATATAGGAAAATCAGTAGTGTTCATTTACCTTACAAAATGTCCTTGTAATGCATTTGTGCAGAGTACACTGTATTTTCTATTTGGCTGTTCTGTAAAAACAACCTCCACAGGAAGAAATTCCCCTTATGGAATTCTTTAATATCTCACTATGAAGAGGTGGAAGGAGAGAGTTGTTTGATTTCTAGCTGAAAAAAATATTCTACAAAATAGCAATTTCACCATCCAATACTGCTACACAGAATTCTTCAGAGTCAGTAATTGTTGACTTTACACAAGAATAGGAAGCTTTTTTGCAGTATACTTGGATGTGCATGTTTTATTCATTTTCAGAAGGGATGATATGAATTATATATATATCTTCTGTCTCCTCAGATACTACACAGCAGAACCTTTTTAGTGACTTCTAATAGAATGCAGAAACAGAAGAAAACCAGTGGGGAACCACCATGCACTACAGCAAATTGCAGAGTGGGCTCAAATCAGACCTGCACTTCTTGTCTGCAAAGAGTGATTTGACACCTGGAAGTAACAGCCATGAAATTTCCTCCTGTTGTTACTCAAACACTCCAGTATTTCAGTATTGAAAATCAAATTTCTGTCTGCTCCTTACAAAGCTGAAAACACAGAAGAGAAATGAAATTTCCTACTTAATCCTTTAGAGAAAAACTTGGCGTAACCTCAACTTTGTGTTAGTTATGATGAAGAATAGAACTGATTTACAATTTCAGCATGCCATTTTGTAGCCAATGGTGTTTTCACTTTTATGCAGAAGATGCAGTGAGTGCCTCATATGATGGCATTTCAATATACATCAAGGTTACTGTTAACAACAAAAACCCCCTATATTGGTGACATCATTTAAACAAAAGATGTAAACCAAAACTATTTATCTTTAATTCAGTCTAGCTGTTCCATTAGTTAATGTCACCATTATATCAATGAATAAAACCCATTCTGCATAGACAACAAAGTAGAAAATGTTAAACAATAGCTTTTTTATTGGTCGTGATATATTTCTAACAAAAATGATTTTGAAATGGAAAAATGGAAGCATTTGAGCAATGTGTTTTATGGCCACTTACAGAAAAGTTTGCATCCTTCTTTTAATCCAGAAGGGCAGAATTTGGAAAACAACATTTCAAAGCAGGACAAAAATTCAAGAAATCATCTCCAAAACTATAAATGTGAGAAACTTATGCAAAGTGATAATGCTAATGGATTGCTCTATATAGGAAAAGCATTTGAAAGCAAAAGAAAGCTGAATACTACTTTCCCCAGCCAGCATGCACAGGTCTGAATGAGGCAGTTCACAGATCTGCTTATTGTGTAAGAAGTCATGTGTTGTGAATTGAATACTTTACAGAAGTAAAAACTTTTTTATCTTTATATTCTAGTGTCACTGGTTTGATTTATTAAACATATTACTGCTTATAATCATACCTCACCTGGCTTACTTTGGTGTATTTTTTATCTTTTCATTAAGACATGAATTTACTAGACATAGAATTGTCAGGTAGCCCAGGTGAATCCCTGACCATGAGAATGCTGTCTTAATTAGGTTTCACAGCTGCTTCCATGCCTTCAGGCTGGCCAGACTGGGGTCATTACAGACCTTCAGGTCCTGGACTATGAAACAGGGATGCTCAGGGCTTGCCTTTCAGTCAAGCCAGTCTTTTTGCAGGTGTCATCTGAGAGCAAGAGGACACTTCAGCTCAGGTGAGTGACTCTGTGTCTCAGTGCTTCAGTGGCATATGTGAACCACAGCACTGGTAGCTGGAGGCGCAGGTCGAGTCCTGGGGGTGAGAAGAACAGAAATTCACATTATATAGTTGATAGATTTCAGGCACAGAGGATGTTATAGTTTCAATACTCATTGGAATTCCTTCCTAAAAGCTTGGAGGCCACGCCTTAGACTGTAAAATGGTTAACAAAGGACGAAATGAATATTCATATCCTGATGTTAATTGCTTAGCTAAGGCCTTTTGTTCTGGTCTCTCCCCAGGCCAGGAGGGGGAGCCAGAACAGCTCGGGGGGG
>VWZF01006547.1:0-104034 GCA_013396755.1 Sclerurus mexicanus
CCCGGCTCTCTGCCTTCCTCCCATCCAGCTGTTGCCGAGGGTGTCCCCTCTTGGGATTCGGCAGGAACCCAAACCGGGCTGTCCTGTAAAGTGATGGGATTACTGAAAAAATGCAAAAAGTGGCGTTGCCCTTTTTCATGTCTCTGTTAAAGGGTGTTTTTTGCTGAAGTGTTGAATATTAGGATGAATTTCTTCACGGAAGGGGTGGCCAGTGTTGGAATGGGCTGCCTGGGGTGGTGGTGGAGTCACCATCCCTGGAGGTGTTTAGGGAAAGACTGGATGTGGCACTCATTGCCGTGGTCTGGTTGACATGGTGGTGTGTTCGGTCATGGGTTGGACCTCATGACCTCAGAAGGTCTTTTCCAACCTAATTGATTCAGCGATTCTGTGTGCTTTTGAGAATTACGCTGTTGAGACAGCGACAGGTGCTGTAATTGTGACCACTGGACTCTGAACTTCAGTGAGAAGCAGAGCCTACTCTCCCAGATGCACCTGAAGATTTCACGGCGTCTGAAATGTTTGGAATTGGGACTGCTGTTTTTTAAAAAGCATGGTCTCTTTTGCTAGTTGTAATGCAATATTCACATCTGGGTTCAAATGCCAGGGGAAATAATGTATGAGTTGTTTTTTGTTTGTTTGGTTGGGGTTTTTTTCACCTGAAACTCATTAGTCCCACCATCACCTTGCACAGATGTTAGGTTATTAAAATCTGAACATTCTTTTGCAGAGGAGATATATTTCCTTATATATCTCTTTATTCTTTATTGATAACCCCCCCTCCAATGTTTCACAAAGAATTTATTATTATCTTGTTTTTAGGGTAGTCTTGTAGGTTAGAACCCCTTGCTGAGCTTTAAGACTCTTATGTAGAGTAATCATCCTTATTTTTGTAGCAAGTAAAAAAAAAATGAGTTCAGGAAGGCTGCTTTGTACGTTGAAGGAAAGCTGTGTAGGGTTTTTAAGAGGTGATGAACAGGCACTGTAGCCCAACCTGTTGGAAGTATTTTACCATTCATTGGTCTTTCAGCTTCTGAAAACCCATGGCAAAATAAAATAACTAGAGGTCTCAAGTATTTTTTTTCTTTTAACCTTGTTTCTTAGGTCTAGCCTTTTTTGAAACTTAAAAGCAAAGTGTTATCCCACTTGGTATTGCACAAAATGGTATTTCGGTGCTCACTGCAGCTTTTAGAGCCGTGTTGCTCAGGCTCTTGGATATTTCATTCTTGGTCTTACATGGTCTACCACTGGATGCAAGAGCAGGACTTTTGCAAGGCTGTGTTGTTTTATTGATGGAATGTCCACATAGAGATTTAATGTTCATGCAGACCTTCTTGCTGCATTTATGGTAAACGTCCTTGAGGTTTGCTTGCATATGATTGCTAACTAGTCACTGTTCCACACATTCTGGAATGGAAATTCTAGTTTTCAGCTTCTCCTCATGCTATGAAGTCTTCATGTGTATCTAGTAGAGTAGTACAGTAGTTTTCTGCTTCAAGTAGCTGATGGTGAAATTCAAACTTGTTGGTCCTGCATACATTTGCATGGTGCCTGAAAGAACCGATGATGTATTTCTGAGAGTTGTCTTTTGAAAAGAGCTGAGTCTATTCCACTTGCTGTCATGTACTCTGCAGATCTGGGATTAGGTAACAGGTTAATGAATGAGATGCTATATTTCTTTTTTTTTTTTTTAAATTTTCAGTAGCTCATCTGCAAACTGTTGGTCCCATCTTCATCCTGTGAACATGTTCAACAGTTGTAGTGCTAAGTTCTACCACAGCAAGGCTCTTACCTCCCCGTACCCAGGATCACACATTGAGCGTAGCCAAGTTCCTGAAGATAAAGTGGACTGGCTGACTGAGTGGGAAGATTATAATCCCGTGGAGTACACGGCAAAGTCTGTTTTGTCTGGACCCAGTTGGGCAGATCCCCAAATCAAGTGAGTGGAAATGGTGGCTCTTCTCTTCTGTGAACATGGAAGCAGGAAATAGTGATGACCTGAGTTTACAAGAGTATCAGCTTAAGTGATGTGTGATTCTGCAGTGATGTGTGAAAGTTGAGACTAAGAAAAGTGGTGGTTAGAGAACTGAATCATTTGGGTTAGCTGTGAAGGGTTTTGACACATGAGTTTGCTGAGCTGGTGATTGAGATTGGAATAATGGGTAGCTGTTGATGCTGTGCAGTGTTTCTGTTATGTTACTCATTGGGAATTTGGAAGAATGTTTTCATAATATACTTGGTTTTTCATGGATTGAATGCGACATGAGAAAAGAAAGAATTGTAGTTCTTGAGTGCTCTGACTCAGGAAATGTGACAGGTTGAATGCATGACTGCAATCGGGGCTTTTTGTGACTGTGTGTTCATTTTTATTGATTCTGTGAATATGTTCTTCTCTCAAGAAATGCTGTATGCTTCTTGGCTAGAAAGTTAGATGCACGCATCTGGTATAACTTGTGATAATGTGGAATGGTGATTGCTGCGTATGCAACATCTGTGTGGGCACTTGAGGTTTCAGCCTTACCTTCCTTGTTCCCCACTGCTGTGTGAGCACGTGTTTCTATTAACTCTTAGTTGGGTTTAATGTTCTGTTGCCTGCAAGGCAATCCTCAGACTCCCGAGGCGTGATGATGTTCTGCCAAGGCATAGTTGTGAAATCTTCAGGTAATTTTTTAGTAGGTGTTAGTAGTACCTTAAAATGCAGAGTTGTTACTTTGGTATTAGCATAACTTTCCAGGAAAATTGTGTGTGGAAGAAGCTAATCAGTAGTTTGAAACTTGTGACAGTTTGAAAGGAATTGCTTTAGGGAAAGGAAAAAGAATTCCTTTGTATTGACAGAAAGTTGCCTGTCTGACCTTGGTGGTGGAGAAGGTTATGGAGCAGATCATCTTGCATTATGCAAAATGTGCAGGACAAGATGATCAGATCCAGCAAACATAGGTTTATGAAAGGCGGGTCCTGCCTGGCTGTCCTGGTCTTCTTTTATTCCAAGGTGACCTGCTTGGTTTGTGGGTGAGGGAAAAGCTATGGATGTTGTTTACCTGGACTTCAGTAAAGCTTTTGGCAGTATTTCCTACAGCATTCTCCTGGAGAAACTGGCTGCTCTTGGTTTGGGTGGCTGTACTCTTTGCTGGGTTAAGAACTGGCTGTATGGCTGGCCCCAGAGGGGTGGTGAGTGGAGTCACAGCCAGCTGGTGGCCGGTGACCAGTGGTGTTCCCCAGGCTCTGGACTGGGGACCAGTTCTTTTTAGTATCTTCATCAATGATCTGGATGCGAGGGGATCAAGTGCACCCTCAGTCAGCCTGGGGGTGACACCAAGTTGGGTGGGAGTGCTGATCTGCTGGAGGGTAGGAAGGCTCTGCAGAGGGTTGTGGACAGGCTGGATCAATGGGCTGAGGCCAATTGAAAGAGGTTCAATAAGGTGAAGTGCTGAGTCCTGCCCTTGGGTCACAACAACCCAATACAGCATTACAGGCTGGGGGAACACTTGGAAAGCTACCCAGTGAAAAAGGACCTGTGGGTGCTGGTTGGCAGCAGCTCAGCATGAACCAGCTGTGTGCCCAGGTGGCCAAGAAGGCCAAATGGCATCCTGGCCTAGATCGGGAAGAGTGTGGCCAGCAGGACCAGGGCAGTGATTGTCTCCCTGTACTCAGCACTGGTGAGGCTGCACTCCAAATTCTGTGTTTGGTTTGAGCCCCTCACTGCAAGAAGGACAATGAGCTGCTGGAGCGTGTCCAGAGAAGGGTGACAGAGCCTGGGGAAGGGTCTGCAGCAGAGGTCTGATGAGGAACAGCTGAGGGAGCTGAGGGTGTTTAGCTGGAGAAAGGAGGCTCAGAGGGAACCTTATCGCTCTCTACAACTACCTGAGAGGAGGTTGCAACAAGGAGGGTGTCAGTCTCTTCTCCCGAGTAACAAGGGATAGGACAGGAGCAAACGGCCTCATGTTGTGTCAGGAAAGGCTTAGTTTGGATATTAGAAAGAACGTCTTCAACAAAAGGTTTATTGAGCATTGACACAGGCTGGCCAGGGAAGCGGATGAGTCACCGTCCCTGTAGGTATTTAAAAGATGTGCAGATGTGACACTTAGGGACATGGTTTAGTGGTGGGTTAATGGTTGGACTCAGTGATCTTCAAGGTCTTTTCCAACTGCAACAATCCTGTGAATCTACGATTCTAACTTTAACAAGAATACCTTTGAAACACTTTGTCTAAATGAAACTTTAGAGAGATGTGGTATTAAATACTTTAGTTCTGTACTTTTGCCAGCAGAATTAGATACAGAGGGACTGTCATCAACCATAGTCTCCTATAGAAAAGGCCTGCAGCTTAAGTTCTGGTAAAAACTGCTCATTGGTCAAATGGGTGTTGCTGGTTGGCATAGAAGCTTTTTGGGTGTTTTGTGTTTTATAACTTACCTCTATTAAATTATTCATTTCTGCACAGTGATAAAGGGTTTTTTCCCAAATTCAATGAGAGAGATGGAGAAGTGGAGAGGAAGAGTCTGAACGGCTTGTACGTGGTTGAAAATGGGAGACCCCGGTGAGTGTGATTTGTCATTTGCGTGTTCTTTTCAGTAATGTGGTTTCAGTGCTTTTCCAGGTCTCTCAGTTTTAATATGTGGTACATACTAGAACAAAGCCAAGACAGTTTTCCCTAGAGACAGATACCTCAGTGCCAGAGTACTTTCTGGAAGAAGGTTGTGGCAGAGGCACGAAATGGTTAGCCAGTACTACTGGCACAACATAGGGTGGTGGTGGCACTGGAGTCACTGGGTTAATTGTTTCCACAGTTTGACCAGGTGTGGGGCTCTGAAGCTTTTGTTCCACTCGTGTGCTAAGGTGGAGGGGTAGAGTATTTCTTTCCACTGACAAATCCTGGCATAGCGCATATGGGTAATCACACCTAAAAATAGTTTTTCTTATTTCTGCCTTTTGTACATAATGGAATACTCTGTGCAGCTGTAGTCTTGGAAACTAGATTCCATTTTCAGACAAGGTTTTGTGCATAATGAGAGTAATGCTTGATCAAGAGCGTCTCAGGACAAAAGGTCTGGAAAATAACAAAGCTGTTCTATTTCCTTTCCCTGTGCTATTAAACACAAAAAGAGGTTGATGAAGGAGAAAACCATGCTGTGTCTCTCTTGCCCTTTAAAGCACATGCTGACACTGAATGCATGTTGCTATCCTTTTCTTTTTTGTTATTTAATCCTCCTTAAAGCTGGTTTGGTTTTTTTAAGAATACTTGGAGCATATTTTGAATGTGGGGTAGTAAACATGTTTAGTGTATTGTTGTGTTAAGGGTGATCTCTGGCCCTCAGCGGTCAGAGGAGCTGGGTGTGACTGGGCTTAATTTCTGATTAGAACCAGTTCAGGACTCTAAGTCATGTTCTGTGACATTTATTTCAGAAATCCAGTGGGAAGGACTGGCCTCACAGGCAGAGGATTGTTAGGGCGCTGGGGACCAAACCATGCTGCTGATCCTGTTGTAACTAGGTAAGGAACAGGTCACTGCAAGGCGCCCTGCAGTACAGAAAAAATGCATTTGTTTCTTCTGTGCACCTCTGGACAGGCTGTTACTTTTCATGACCCTTTTGTGTCTGTTCTCTATAGGTAAGCCAATTCAGATATAGGTATCTGAAAGGAGAGATGTATAGACATGGGGAACACATGACAAAGAGTAAGGATTCATTTCTAATCCCAAGCAATTACTTCTGAAATGCTGAGGAAGCAGATTAAAAAAGCCAAATAACCCAGGAAAGCATAATTCAATAGATACGTATTATACAAAGAATCTTCAGTAACAAATATAAGAATTGAAAGGGTCATGTGATACTTTGATACTATACTGCCGAAAGGCCTTAGATGAGGCATGCAAAATTAACATGCAAGAAGAGACTTTTTTTCATAATGACTCAATTGCAAAAAAAAAAAAAAATGTACCTGCTTTTGTTATGTAGGAAAAACTACCTTGACTTAGCGTATTATAGGAGGAGGTGGGGTTAAGATCCTCTTTTCATCAGTGTGTGCTTTTGCCAGCAGGATCTGTGTATGCATGCAAACTTATTTTACACAAAGCACTCAGAAAAGACTGTGTAGTTAACAAAGGTGCAAGCTAGGAAGTGCCATGCTGAGGGTAGAACCATTGTGAACAATCATCCTGGTGCATTTGAGTTCCTCCCCTTTTCAGAAGGATGCTGATGCTACTGAGTTGCTTCCTTGAATGTAAAAGACATACTGGGTTTGTTTTACTTGTTGTTTAGACAGCTTTTTGCTTTAACTATTAGTGGTTCTTAATCTTTTACTGAAGGCAGTGGTGGGTGTTTGTGCCCTTGTGGTGGGTGAGAGGTGCAGAGGTGCCGCATCTGCGTGACTGCTCTGTTCCAGCAGAATCTGACTGGATGCGCCAGGCGTGGCTTTCAGAGGAGCTGCTGCTGTCAGCATGGCCACAGAAATGTAGTCCTTGAGTGGTTCTGCCCCTTTTGGCTGAGGAAAACACAGATGGCAGAGGTGTGCCCTCTGTATTTTGCCCTTGGCTGTGATCCTGATGGATGGCATCCATCGGTACCCTCCCGATGGTTTATGCCCTGCTTTGTTTGTCCCCGCACAGGTGGCAGCATGGGCGCCTTGCTGTTCCTCTCTCGCGCCCTTTTCTGCCAAGAAGCAGCAAAACACGTTCTTGTTTGTTGTTTGCTGCAGGTGGAAAAGGGACGGAAGTGGCAATAAAGTTACTCATCCAGTTACTGGCAAAAACATCTTGCAGTTCGTAGCTATCAAGAGGAGAGACTGTGGGGAATGGGCCATTCCAGGGGTAAGGACAAAGCTCCAGAGACATTGACATTTCCCTGCTGGTGAGGCCACGAGGTGACAACTGGCACGCGTGTGATAGAAGAGTGCTTTTTGATGAATGGCTCTGTGTTGCAGAGGTGAGCAGAAATGCTCCCTGGACTAGCTTTGCCCAAGCATCAGCTGGTGTGCCTTCTGCTGTTTCTGCATTGCAAGGTGATATTCTTCTTTATTTCTGACCACGGCTTGCTTAATGCAGGCACAGTTTATTCCATTGCAGGTTTTGAGGGTCCTGTGTGCTTGATTTTTACAGCTGAGTGTAAAGTTCCTCCCATGTCCAGAGTAGGATGCAGGTGGATGTAATATACTAAGAGCTGGGAGTTAAAGCAAGTGGAATCTGAGGGATTGAAAGAAGTCACCTTGCTTCTTTTCCTTCATCTAAGGGGATGGTGGATCCCGGGGAGAAAATCAGCGCTACCCTGAGGCGAGAATTTCAGGAGGAGGCCTTGAACGCTTTGGAGAAATCACCTGAGGAGAAAGCAAAACTGGAGAAGCAGCTCCACGATCTGTTCAGCCAGGAACACTTCGTGGTGAGCTCTGTGTCCCTTGTGAAAGCCTCCTGAGCTGTGCGTGTAACCCACAGCTGTGTGGAACTTGAAAAAGTGTAGCTGAAATGAAAATGGGTTGTGATGCTTTGGGTTCTCACGGTGTAGGAAATGGGAGGGAGTGTTGAAAACTCTCTAAGAGCCAATGTGTCAGAGGGAAGGAAGGAAATCTTACTGATTCCACCTTTTTTTTTGTGACACTGAGCTTTTTTTGGTTTGTTTGGGGCCTTAGGTGTACAGAGGATACGTGGATGACCCTCGTAACACTGACAATGCTTGGATGGAGACAGAGGCTGTGAACTATCATGATGAAACAGGTGAATATCTCCATGTGTGCTCTGAGTTGCCTTTTATTCCATATGTTGGTTTGAAATTGGGACCTATGTTGAGCTTAGAATGACAATGAAATTGGGGGAGCACACAAGTCAGGTGTGAAATATCTGACTAGATTCTTTGATCTGTTGTCTTGGACTCTCATTTTTTCATCTATACGATAAATCAATCTAGTCAGTTGTTTCTGACCTAAGTCAGAGACTTCATATAGTGACATTTCCACTGAATTTTGAGTAGTAGATACCAACTGTTTCATGTATCACTGGTCCTTGATTTATCAGCCCCCAGAGATAGTGGAGATACTCTATCTTTGGTCTTTGTTTCTAATAGAGAATTTAAAAGCATTTCCTTGGTTGTTGTCTGTGAAGTCCTGGGATTCCTTTTTAGAAACAGAGTAAAAACTTCAAAAAGAGAGCAATTCAGAAGCCTTTCTACATCCCTTCTTAATGTAGTATTTATGACTTTGGTGCCTTTACTAAAGTTTTAATTATTCTGGCTTTTTTTCGCAAGTGCATATAAGTGTCAGAATTCAGTTTGTCCTGTAGAATAATACCTGAGAAAAGCAGCAACCAAATGTTAGGCAAACAAACAAAAATCAAGGCAGAGCGATTGGCTAAACTTGAGGTAGTGAGTATATGTTGTCCTGATGATTTCCAGTAACTTTTCATACTGCTAATGGTACCCTAGGGGTGATGACAAGGAGTTAACGTCGCCTCTGCCACTCAGATTTGCCTTGAAATAGTGCAAGTATGAGAAAGATTTCTGGCACAGAATCAGTGAGCAATTATTAATTGGTTTTTCTCCGAGAACCAGTTGTAGGTTGCTGCCTGTGAAGGAGCATTGTGGAAGGGGGGAACTGTTTAGATGTGAGAGGACAAAGCAGGGAAAAAAAGCTGCAATGGCATGTTCTAACTCTTGTTTTGTTTTGTGAACAGGTGAGACAATGGATAATTTGCCTCTGGAAGCCGGTGATGATGCCGGAGCAGTGAAGTGGGTTGACATCAGTGAGAAGCTTGAGCTGTATGCAAGTCACAGCTACTTCATTAAGCTTGTGACTGAGAAACGGGGAGCCCACTGGAGTGAGGATCCTGGACCCGAGTGCCCTGAGTGACATCAATGAGGAACTGACAGACACCAAGAGGACAATGTGTTTTCCAGCCTTGAAACAGATGACATTGTCATTTTCAGCGGAAATTCGTGAAAAATTCTACGAAATTCAGCTGGGAAAAAACACTGGATAAAGAGAGGCTTTTTCAGAGACTTCAGATTGCTGCTTTTGATTTCTTAGCTAGTGTGAAATGAGATGAAGGAGGAGCTCTGACCTGGCTTTGCTTTCTTGTCTTCATTATTTGCAGCTGTTTGATCATATCTGCAGAGGTGCATGGCCACACTGGGATTCTGACTGGCAGAGGGTGTTCATTTTAGCTCTGTTTTTGGACTGATTCCTTGTCAGGAGCGAATCCTTGTAGGATAACCTGGATAATGATTTAATTTAAATGCTACATAATAAAGTGAAGTTTCTTTTCTGACTCATTCCACTTAACATGTCTTTGCAGTGATTTTCTGAGAGATTAATTTTCACATCTAATTACTCTTTAGTTTACAGTATGGATGATATTCATACCTGAATGTGTGACAGTGCCTCTGTGTTAAAATATAACTGTTGGAGGATGCCACTTGATGACTGATTTTGGGGTTCTGACTGATTTTGAGGTCACTCTTCCCACTATTTATGGCAGTACAGCTGTTGGGGAGACTGTACCATAAACAGAATCATTGGAAAGAGCAGCCTTAAAGCATAATCTTGTAAATTGTGCTGGGTTTTTGCCATTTAGCTAATGTGAGTAACTTGCAGTCAGGAGGCTGCTGTGGGTTTTCTGTGGTGTTCATGCTGCTAACAGGAGCTGCACAACCTGCTGACATTTCTCCCTGTGTTTTTAATCAATGAGTAGTTGCTGTTAGTTGTCTTAATCTTTTCTTAAGAAAGGCTTGGCAATGGAAGTGCGTGTGTTATAAAAGGAATATTTGTTGTGTGTTTTTTCAATATAGGTATTCTGACTGTAGCGTTTTGCACTTTAGTGATGCTGGAGGAGTACTCGGCTGATACACCTAGAGTGCTGACTGACAGGCAGTGTAAATACTTTCTTTTTCCAGGAGAAATGGGAGCTTGTGAATTGAGGTCAGCAAGTACCAGCAGTGTACTTGCAGTTTGAGAGCTGTGCTTTCTGCCATCCAAATACTTGCAGGTTAAACAAAAAGCTAGCGAAAGAGCTCTTGAAAATAAGTTTTCAACTGTGATGCTTGCTTGGTCCTTCTGTTTAGTGATTATTTTACTAGTAAGTGTAATACCTGTATCTGGGGAAAATCTTGTAGGGTGTGGTTCAGAAGCAGCTGGCATTATGTTGGATCAGTCTGAGACCACTGACATCAACAGCTCATCAGGTGGGATGCTGATCTGCTCCTTAATATGTTACCTACTTCATATATCCACAGCTGTAACCACCTTGGTGATGATCATTATTTGCCCCGCAGAACTTGGACTATTTAAAGGACAAACATTCCCTGTTTGCCCTGATAAATTCAATTTCACTGTATCCTTTTCTAGTACTTGGTTTGAGCAGAGCAGTGGTGAGTATTTGCCTCAGTGGGGAGTAGGTCAATCTCTTGTGAGTTACTCTTGTGTGAACTATATTTGATTGTTTTAAGGTGGCTGAGTCTTGGCTGCAGAAAGAGCAAATAAGCAATAGGCTGAAGTCAGGCAAAGAAAGTGCTGTCAAAATTACTTTTTCCCTGAGACATTTGATGTCCTAGAGAAAGGATCTTTTCCCAATGGAATTAGCATGGAGAATATGCTTTTGTATATGCAGTCCAGATTGCTTAATATACACTACTGTGTGATGTTAAAGAATGTGAAGTGAGCAACAAGTCAAGCTTATGGGAAAAACTGTCAATGAAACTGGTTTTGCTGGGAAATGATCTTTGGTTTGTGTAGGAAGTTCTTGTGTTGAATGTAGTCATAGCTTGATGCATTGTCTCCCAGGGCCTCAGAATGGTGTTGGACTACCATCAGCAGCCCTTGCTGGTTCAAGACCAAATTAGCAAGGGGACTTCCACTACTTAAACTACCAAAATATCATTACTGAATCGCATGTTCTTTTCATTAGAAAGGTGACAAAGGCTCAGGTGAAATGTTTTTTCTGATCTTCCTTTGTAGGAATAGCGTTTGGCTATTTAAACTATTTAACACTCCTTAAAGCAGAGTGTGCTTGGAGTGTTTTCAGTGAAGTGCTTAAAAGTAAAATCACAAAGTTAATGGGATTCAGGGATAATCTCATCCCATCCTGTTTTTTATGCTTAAATTTGTGCCTCTCTTGAGGCAAGCAGAAGATGGGAGATGGTGAGAGAAATAGTTACCATTTTTTCTCAGAAACAGTGGTAGCACTGGGTGGTGTTTCTGTGGCACGAAAGAAGAATGTGGCTGCTGAGCAGAAGAAGGAGCTGTGATATCCTCTGTTCCTTGTGATGGTGCTGTTGCTAAGCAGTCTTGGTTGGCATCCACACTCACCCTGCTCATACCGAGTTTGTCAGCAGCAGTTCTGCTCTGTGGCATTGGTGCTGTTACTGTTGTGCTTCAAGGAGTGGGGAAAGAAGTACCTGAAAAGCACTGATTTTTTTTTTTCCATTTTATTTTAGCAATTATGGTTTCAGGATTGGTGTATATGACCCTCACTCTGTTTTTTTCTCCTCCTTTAAATCTGAAATGAAGTTTTCATTGAACCTTTCCAGTGCCTTGGTACCTTTTCATTAACAAAGTTCTGACAAAAACCATGTATTTAGGTAGACTTTTATTTTATTTGAGATTTCTATGCAGAATGTTAAGCTGACAATATAGTAAATAAAGGAAACAAGTCCCATTTCAGTGTATGGTAAAATCTAAATTCTATAATTCTACTGAAGAGTTCTGTGAACAGCTCTGTCTTTAGGTTAGTATTAGTTATGGGTTCAGCGAGATCATGGAGATATGGGGGGGAAACACTGGTTGTTTAGCTGTGAACCAATTGGAGTAGGTAAATTTTTCTGCTGTTAATGAATGTAGAAATTTTCTGCATTTGTGTTATTTGCTAAGAATGCAGTGAACCCTATGCCACCTTTGTCTTGAAAGCTATGAAGGAGTTAATCACAGAAATAAACAGGATTCACATGTTTCACCAGTTCTAGTGCAGCACATCTTTTCAGCCAGGTTCAGAAAAGGAGATTTTCATTTATGTCTTCTGCAACAAAGAAGAAGAAAACATTATTAACATTTTATGCCAAAAAGACGTTTTTATGCTGTATCATCATCAATAAAGTGAAACACTAAAGTTTCAGAGGACTCATGCAGGGGAATGCTGCCCCTAACAAAAAACAGGTATGGTCGCTGCTGCCGTACTCAGGAGTTGTTAATTTAGACCCTTCTTGATTGGTGCTTTCTTGTTTCTAGCGTTGGGTCTTCTGGAGCTGTTTGTGAGTCAAGAATCCCTTCCACCCCCCTCTTTACAATGACTGACCCTATGAATGAGCAATCGTTGTGTTTTGTGACTGGTAAATTACCATCAGAGGAGCCAGAAAAATTCCGGGGAGAGTGAAACCTCTGTGTGTCTGACTTCTGACCAGAATCATCCTCCACTTCAAATTAGGGACTTGCTAGTAGGATTTTGAACACATTTATTCAGTCTGTATGTTTAGCCAATGCCTTCTTGTCACATAACTCTTCTGGAATTAACCTGTGCTACCTTGTTAACCCTTTTTTAGTGGCTGGCAGTGTTGTTCAGCTGTCACTCAGGGCTAGATCAGAAGAAGGTAGATGGTGAAAGAATGCCCTGTGTTGAATGCAATCATACAATTACTATAATGACAACTTCTGTTCAGCTGCTGCCTGATTCTAGAGATATCGCCAGCACATTAGTA
This sequence comes from Sclerurus mexicanus, assembly GCA_013396755.1. NCBI lineage: Eukaryota > Metazoa > Chordata > Aves > Passeriformes > Furnariidae > Sclerurus > Sclerurus mexicanus. The sequence continues at coordinate 12,663 of VWZF01006547.1, forward strand.
CCAAACCTTTTACTATCCTAGGGATGTCTCAATGTGGATTGCACCGAACCAAACATGTGCCTATCCCATTTAGGATTTGGAAACTGTCCCTGCCTAAGCCTTCTGTGGCATGCAGTCTGGTGGGCACCATCTGAGCACCTGTTGCAGCCAACAGATTAGGTGAAATAGAATGCAGTGTGATGAGAGCATTTGTTTTGTATATAGTAATCTAGAGGCTGATCAATCTCCGGTCGATCAGTAAGAGATCTTTGTTGTTTTCCCTGCTTGCCTTGAGATCGTTAAATTCATTTTCAATCAATATGCTTTGACCACTGATTTAAAAGTGCAAGCTCACGTTGCCTTTCCTTTGGCACTGAAGGATAAAATGGAGTGTTTCTTGAGATGCAGATTTTTTCTTATCTTTATGAGAAATAATTTAGAACTTTGCACCTTTTGTAGTCTTGTCATTGCTGTTCCATTTGTCTCTCAGCACAGTAGCCATGAGCTTCTGGTTACAATTTCTATGCCTTACGTTGTGGTCTGAGAACGTGCCTGGTTTTGATAGGAACATTTTGTCGGGTACATCTGCCTGTCCTTTTATGTTTACCTTCTTTAATCCCAAAGCAGTGGCACCATTCCTTCAAAGCAATGAGTTTGTCGTGGTCTCCATCACACTCTTGGAAGAAGCGGGTTATGCAGTGTTCCATGGGAACAAGGGAGGCTCTCAAAGGCGCCAGCTCCGAGTGTATTAATAACCTGAAAGAAAGAGCATGTATGTAGAACTTTATTTCATTCATAAATCATCAGGATTATCAAAGATGATCTAAGATGCTGGAAGACCACAATGGTGGCTTTATCAGAGATGCCCCAGTGGATTCTGTTGCGGTGCTTCCATAGTGAATCAGTCCCACATCGCTACGCTGATATAGATCTGATAAACTAATATGTTTTTGCTGCTATTTGCTTTTATTTTTTTTTCCTAGAACAAGTGTAGTAATACTTGTGTAGTCATTACGAGTATTACAAGCAGTGACTTGCTCACAACTCATCAGTTGTGGAGTTTGGATGTTAATCCTCAGGAGATCAAGCTTGCAAAGGTGCTTAGCTGTCTTCTAAGATGCTACATGTGACTGTTGCAAAGTATTGAGGGCCTGGAGCTTTGAAATATGGATCCCATCACTGAGTTATATGGCCAAAAGCCTGAAATCTGGATCATGTTCTCAGAAACTGGGGGCTTCCTCTGAACTGTGACACTGGTGCTGTCTTACTATATCTGCTCCTTAAACTACTGAAAACTATGGATACCTCAAGAGTGGGTTAGTACTGACAGGTGGCTGTCCTTGGTACTCAGCCTGTTGCTCTTAGCTTCAGCAACAGGATTTCTTCCTGGTTGATGGCATCAGTAGCTATTAAGACACTGTAGAGCTTACAGTGTAATACATGATTATGCAGGGCAAGAGAACAGCAGGTTCTGACCTAAGACATTACTCTAGGGAAAAAATGAGGAAAGAAGTTCTGTGATGGCTTCTAACAGCTGAGGGACTGGTTCTATATTTACAGAATTCTTTGAGTGGCTGAGAAAATTTAAACAGCAAACCAGAACAGAATCCACAAAGATTTCTTTTTTTTTTACCTGTCAACAGGGTGCTGATCAAGCTGATGGAACTGCCAGTGCACAGGATACACATACATGTGATAATTTTTCTCGAAGTCGTGCAGGAGCAGCTCAACCGTGTGGTCACCAGCCACAAGGCGCTTCTCATTCTGGTAGATTTTTTTGACCTGAACACAATGCAGAAATTGATATTTTTTTGCTTTCGTATGAAGAACTGTCCTGAAGAGAACTATCCAGCAAGGAGGAGTTTGGGAAAAGCTTGATAAAATACCACTGGGGAAATGGGTCTTTGTGTTTGTGACCATACACAGCATGAAAAGCTTGCTTCGGGTAGTCCAGGTGATTTTTGTTGCTATCCCTGTCGACTTTGGTAGTAACTAAAAAGGAAGTGAAATTCCTGAGGTTCAATTGTCAGACTCAGCTAATGGGGGCAGTAGCCTCAAGTTGGTAGGAGTTAAACCAGTTTTGTCACATATTGTGTCCTGTGGTGAGCAAATCAGGTTTTGGTGTGAAATAAACAATCTCAGACATCACCTCATTAATGCCACTTTAGTATGAGATATTCTGGGCAGGTCCATGTCCCTCTTGGTAAGAGTGTAATCAGTCTTTGGTGTTGCTCAAGCATATTTTGTATAAACATGCTGTGATGTACTGCCTGTACCTCCGACTTCAGAGTTAGAGCAGCCCAGGTCTTGGTTTAACTTAACCTATGGGGTTTTAGGCAGCTATGGCATCTGTATCTTTAAAAACATCTTATGGCTGCTTAGTTTCCTCAAGTCCTTTGGAAAATGGCATTGACTGCCTGAATTGGGGCGGCCTTATCTAGGTATTAGTTGATCTTTCTGAGAGGTTTGTCAGAGAGCTTCCCTAAGCAGAAGCTGTTTCATGTCTTCTCATGCATATGATATTTACCAAATGTGCCCTAATTCTGACTTGTCTGACTCTTGTCTGGAGACACTGACTTTGAAGTTATACACTTGGCTTGCATTTTTTGAACAAGAGGGACATTCATAGCAGAAATGTGTCTCAGCTTAAACGAGTGAGAGGGGACCTGTGTGTTTTGCAACTTGTGAATCTGACTGAGTCTAAATTACCTTAACCAGAAAGGGAATGCTCATAGGAAATAGGAGAACTCGGGTGATGTGAATCACTTTTTTCCACAAGGTTAGTCCAGTTCTAACAGTGTAACTTCATGGTCTTATTTGAAAAGGATTGCTGACCTTACTCCTTTGCTTTTCAGTTAGAATTCCAGAAGTGTTCAGATCACGTTCATAATATTGCATAAGGATGTTTTTGAGCCAGTCTCGCATCCGGAGGGGAAACTGATCCACTTCATAATCAGTACAGGGAGGGATGTCTGTGCCAAACAGGAAAGCTTTTGTTAACAGGTGACCTGTTAAGTCCCCATTCGAGCATTTCTGAGCCCAGTTAGATTTGATTCTCACTATCAAACTTCAAGTTAAACTTAAGATTGATGGAGCTGTGAATACATAAAATTCTGAATGCAACTAATGAGTTCAAATGTAAATATACAATTCTTTGGTTCACATGCTTAACCAGTTGTGCAAGCCACAACCTTTAGAGATATATATATGCAGCTTCTGAGTACAGATGTGCAGTTAAACTGTGATCAGTCAGTTGCATGAAAGCAGTTTCTGACAGCAAAGGAATATGCTGGCTAGGAGTGCACTTTCCTCCTACCTTACACAGCAATTAGTGAGCTCAGAAATAAGTTCTGACTTTTAGATCCTGACTTCTGCATGGGAGTTTGGACTGGACAATTTCATTTATTAACTCTTAAAATACTGTTTTGCTGGTCATGTTATTAAAAAAAAATCTTCAGAGGCTGTAGTGCTGGGAAGATAAGGTTGACAACAAATTGGTGTAAGCACAGGAGAGATGTCTTTAGGTTTCAGATGCTTAATGCTTAATACTTAATACCCTCAAGTGCAGAAAGAGTGACTTTTTAGACATGTTTAAGGTTTGAATGTCTTAATTAGCAGATAACTGATGCAGAAGTGGCAGAGCACAGGAAGAAAGGTAATTTAGGGCTGGCTGATGGTTAAGGTTACTGGCTCTTTAGACCTAGGTGAATTCTTCATAGAAAAACAAGCCTTACATTTGCAGGAGCCCATATAGTCCAGGTGCAGCTGGCGTCCTATTTTCGTCCCTTCCAGTTGACATTTGGTGCCAAAGAGTTGACATGTGCTGTCATAAGTCTTGTTATCCGTACCACAAACCTAGAGGACACATGGGAAGTCAATGAGTTTGGGTACTTTTTACTTACTTTTGCAATTCCTGGAATCACTCAAACTCATTTTAGGGTAGAATTATTCTAAATAACAGCGGGGGGGGGATGTGTTGCGAACACTTTAGTTGGCTCTCCCTGGTGCTGGGCACTGTATGAAATACTTACACACTCGTAGTCTTTGGCGGAAGGGCAAGCAGCAGGATCTTGGCAGATACAGTGGGGTTTCCCTTCTTTGTCCACATGGCAGACTTTACCTCTTTTGCAGTGGAAGTTCCAACAAGGGTCTAGTGATCACAGCAAGAAGGAGGGACTGTTAGAGGTGATGGGATGAAGCCAAGTGTTTGTCAGACACTGGCAGTCAAAGCAAAATACAGCCCAATATTCACCAAGAAGTCAAGCGCATTTTTTAAGTCTATTAAAGCGAAGCTGGATCTCATGTTGAATAGATCAAGCCAAACTTTAAATTCTAGCAGTTCCAGGTTTGAGTTGGAAGGGGAAATAATTTTCCTGGAAAAAGCTATTTCTTCCCTAAGGACTGACCTTCACTTCCAGCTTCCTTTGATGAAACATACCCCATCTGTCTTTGCTGAATCCAGCACTGGCGTTTGTCCCACTCCTAGCTGAATTCAAGCTACTGAAACCGAAGGCTTTCAATCCAAGAGGATTCCCATTTCCGTATGACCCCAACGTTTGCACACTGTCTACAAATGTTTTTCACAAACAAATTACTAAATCTAAGGGCATATGAAAGGGATGCTCTGGGAATGTAACCCTGATGCAGGATTATGCACAAGCACAGTTCAGTCATGTGAAATTTTGTGCTGCCAAAGGCAGAAAAGAACTGCAGACCAGCAGATTCCCCAGCTGCAGAGGTTTAGGAGCTGCAGGATGGCTTTGCTTGGGGCTTACCCAGGAGAGCCTTCTCACTCCTGTTGTTGACACTTTCCACCTCACCATAGGAGCTGCCCGTAGTCTTGACCTGTACAGTCACAGAGGCATAAGCAGAAGCTGTGGTAAATCTTGGGAAGGGAAAAAAAAATACTAGAGCAAAATTTTCTCAGGTCAAAATACAGAGCTGACTGAGGCACAGTTTGCTCTGCATGCAGCACAGAGAGGTTGCTATGAAAGATGTGTGAGAAGAGCTTAAAGCCTCTGGTAGTATTAATGTGCTCTTGTTAGATGGGGGAAAAAAATAAAGTAGGAGCTGGAGAGGGAGAAAGCCAAACTCATTAAGGCCTGAGTTTCTCATAATTATTCTGTGGATTCTAGCCCTGCCTTTCCAAGCTGTTCGCTTTGTATAGTAGTGTTTAAAATCTCTGTGAGAGAGGAGTGAACAGGCTGTCCTAGTAAGCTTAAGACTGGATTTCAGGTTTTGTATGTCTTTATCCGTATTTATTTGCATGTTTCATTACATAGCCCATCAGGTCTGGAGTTCTTATATGAATTGTGTTCACTTCCTTTCTGATACATTTCATCTCAATGCTCCATGTGCAGTGACACAGCATGAACCAGATGAATAGTGGATAAAAGGGGAGATAAGACTTCTGCATATTAATAAGCTCCTACACTTGCTTTTCTCTAAAATGTCATTTCAATCATGAGGAGTTTAATTTTCAAACTGGTTGCTCTCCCCCTTTTTGTAGTATTTCAATTTTATTTTAAGGATCATTTACCTTATCTTCACTTTCCATTGGATTGATGCTCTGACCAGGGCTACTCATTTTCAGTTGTTGCTTGCTATCAGAGTTAGGTGGCTCATGATTGTAATCGCCTTGTTCAGAGTGAATAAGGTCTTTAATCTTGACATTTTGGTAATGCTCGGTCTCTCTAGGAACAGCAGCATCATCTTCAGTCATTCCTCCCCCTTCATGCTCAGTACTGGTGCTCTCCTGTCCATTACTCTGGATTCTCTCTTCTTCATAGGCTGCTTCTTTCTGGATATTGCTGAGATATTCCTCACGATCAATATCACCACTGTCGTGACTATCATCATCACCATCCTCTGTATCTTCTATTTTCACCACTCTGTCATGATCGCTCTGATAGTTTACTTGACTATTGTCTTTCATCTCCTGACTTTGCTGTTTGTCATCCTGATCCTCATTACGGTTTTTCTGAGAGAGAGGGATTTCTTCTTTATAGGAATTCTTTTGGCTGTTCTCCCTCAGTTCTTCCTCTAGGTCAAATTTGTCTCTGTGTCTCTTGGCTATCAGGATTGGCTGGCTGGGATCTCTCAGGACTTCATCAGATTGCATGCTGTTCTCATTTTGCTGTCTTTTGTATCGGTCACCGTGCTTTCCGTGGTGGCCTTTATGCTTTATCTCTCTGTCATCGGTTTCTTCACCCCATTCCTCATCTTCTTCCACGCTCTCTTCTTCATCACTTTCACTGCTTTTTTCAGACAGGCCAACTGTATTTTTGTTATATTTCCACATGTTACGCTCACGATCAAGACCGAGAGCACCTACTGGATGTTCTGCATAGCCCGTGAGGTGTTGGTTGGCTGTGTTGCCGTGTTTCTCGTGCTTGAGCAGGAAATGCTCAGAGCTGGACTGTTCTCTGCCGCTGCTCCCAGAGTCGCTGTCCTGGTTATCAGAAACCAAACCTAGTTTATTGTGCAGGGCAAGGAAATTGATGCTTTTTAGGCTATTTTTCACGTGGTGCTCACTACCAGTTCTTCCGTATTTCCTAGTGGTCTGGGGCTCATCCCTGTGCTCAGCGCCTGGTACTGATACCTCTGGTTTTAAGTTTCCATGATTGGGCAGCAAATCACCCTTGCCTACATATCCTGTGTTCTTTTCCTTCGAGGCTTCAGGATGAATGTCTTCAGTCTTAGAGAAAAATTAAAAAAAAAAAAATCAGCAACTAGATCAATAAATCTTAGGATTTGTTTGAAATCAATGCGGTGTTAATTTTGCCTTGCATTGCCAAGCACGACACTGGCTTTATTTGTGTTCTTTGTATATGTTCCTCTTAAGCTGGCCTAGTGCACGAAATGCATGTGGTGTCTTGTGAAATCTCAAAGTGCTTGATTAGTAATGTAGTGCCATAACCCCCGGCCCTTGTAGGCTGCAGTAATTGTCACTTACACCAGAGAAGGGGGATGTAATACTTAACGTCCTGCCCAGATAAGTGGGAGTCCTGGGAAAAGCAGGGGAAGAGAAGCCACCTTTTACCAGGTGTCATGATAGTAATTCCTGAGAAGAGCACTGCGCCTTAACTATTTCATAATCAACGTATTTGTCTACTCTGAGTCTGACACATCATCGATTCCTAGGTAAATCCATCAGGAACTATTGTATTTGGTGACCATTACTGTATCTTAAGCTCTCTGTCAGGAGTCATAGGTGTTTGAGTGGCTTTTTTTTTATGCTGTCAAGCCAATAGCAAAACTAGTACCTTCAGTAAAGAAGGCTCAGATGCTCAAGCAGAAAGCAGGAACTAAAATGACAATTTACTACCGGACAATTACAATTAAGTGCAGGCACTTCCAGTAGCAACAATGTCTGATGTATTTCTGAACAATACCTATGGATATTCAGAGTCGCTTGTTGCTTACAGCAATATAGCACCTGATGCTGACTTTTCTTAAAGCTTTTTGGGGGGTTATTTACAAAGATGAGTCCTTCTCAGTGTCTGAGTTGCTGGAATAGTATTTCCTTTAGTTTGGGCAGTCTCAACACTCCACTATCAAGTATTTGTACAAATTTGAAAAAGAAAAAAGAAAAAAGGTAGGATTAGAAATATTAATTTGGCTTTTGGCAGATCAGCTATGTCCTGTTTCCTAGTGTCAAGGTGGTATCTGAAAGTTTTACGATTTTGTCTTTTGCCTGGTGTGCTTGCTGATGTGGGGAAAGTAGTGGGCAATATATTCAATATGTCAGTTCCAAGCCTGACTTTTTAAAGGGAAAAATTGCCTGTTTATTCAAATCTAACAGAAATTCAGTGTGGAGCTTTTCTGAGTTAAATGCACTATTCTTGAAGTGATCTATGTGTAACCAAGCATCTCAAGCTGATACTAAAACATTTGAAAATTAAGTTTCAAGAACATGGGGTTTCTTAGGTGTGATTTTGGGCACTGCTGTGTACCACATATTTAATATCTGTAAGTTTTAGCAAAAAGCGGGGCCACCAGTTCTACAGATTTAGAAAACACAAGGCCAAACAGTCATTAAGGTTGTCTGTTGCGGGTGCCTGTATTCGAAGCAGAAGTTTGAGAAGGATCTGGCTCCTGTTTTGAGAGGAAGCCTTGCTGTGCACCACAGCCTTGATGGGAAGATGTGCCTGGAGGCGGCTTTCAGATGATGCTTTTTGTTATACTTTTGTTCCCTGGATAAATCAACTCTTGGAACTCGGTTGCTCCAGAAGGTCCTTGGGTGAATTTCAGTCACTGTAGCTGTGATTAGCTGCTGTTGGAGGACAACTGGCCTTTGCTGGATGGTGCATATACTTGGAACTGATGATTCATTGGCTGTTGCAATGTTTTATTTTGATGCAAGTGTCTTCTGTAGGTGTTGTTTCTGGGAGATAGCTGTAGGCTACAAACTAGTGTTTGTACTGTAATTTCTTCTGCTGGATACCTCTTTAGAAAAAACTAATTTTTCTGTTTTCATAATGCAGAGCACCATCTGGATTGCTATAAAATGCACCTGGAAAGCTGTGTAGAGTGGGATATAATTTATAATTAATTAAAAAAAAATTAGTATAGGAATTGGGATATTGGATTTCAGATTTTTTACTATAGAGCATGATCTGAATTTAGTAGTTCCAGCGACTTGGAGCCAAGGCCCATTCTGTCTGAACCACAAAGGCTCACGAGAATAAAAAGGAATTTTAAGAAAGGAATTTTAATTTGGGCTGGCCACGAATGCAAACTTGTGGGCTTTGTCATTTGTGTCCATATGTGGACAGGGGGGCTGCTGAAATCATCTGTCTCATTACCATCAGGGCTGTGGATGTGGCTTGTCAGCCACAGTCCACCGTGCCAGGACGAGCTGGATCCAATGCTCTGCGTTGTGAATAATGAAATGTGGGTGCTAAAGTTCTTACATAGTTGAGACTGCGTATGATGCTGCGGTGTGATAAATTGGGGATTGTATCCTCCTTGTGTACTGGAGCTGTGAAAACCACAATTTCAGCTGTCAGTGGAGCTTATTGCTTGGAAAAATATGGGTAATGATTATATGTGGGGATTCATTTAGGGTAATTTTTTTTCAAATAAGGGAAACTTCCATTTTTAGCTTTACATTTTGCCCTCTTCTAACTGTTTAATATGCAAGGCATGAGATGCTTGGTACTAATTCTTGAGGTGAATGGTCCAACATTTTTTAACCTAAATCAATTTTCCAACCACTACATATGTGCTAATATGTTTTTTAACATTTGAGATGAATAATGTAAGTTACCTCTTAATGTTCAAGGAACAAGAAGAGTACCTTTTCAGGAGTTTTCCGTCCGTGAGTTCTGAGCTTGTGGTTTACAGGATGGGTCTAAAATAGACAAATATATTAATATCTGAGTGTCAACACAAATCTTGTGTAGGTCAGTGGGGTAACACAGAGTATTCACAGAACGGGAAATTAAGTGCCCAGCAATAATATCTTGGGGAGGACTTACTGGAATAGCAAAAGCTGATCCTACAAGACAAATGAAGAGAGCTACAGCCTTCATGCTTTTCAGATCTTGTAGAGGACAATAGGTAATGGTATAGTGGTGGGGTTTAGAAACTTCCTTTCTGCAAGCAACATGAAAAGAAAAAAGGTTAGCATTTGACTATAATGGTCTAGAAATGACTGGAGGAAGCAATGTAGTGGCTGCTGTCCTGTAAACTCAGGTGTTAGACCAGCTTAACTGAAGGACACTTTGGTCTTAGTTTTTACAGGGCTTAAGCTGTAGCTGTGTTCACAAACTCTGGTGTTACCGAAAGGCAGGGTTATGTCCTCTGAAGTGTACACTTTGGAAGACCTCTGTGCTATAAATTATTTAATGCCAGTATTTTTTAGTTAATGGAGATCAAAATATTCATTAATGGGGCATCTCTGCTGTGCAAACCATTTTTCTTGCAGTTAGTGCATTTAGTCCCCAGACTGCCTCGACTAATTATCTATTATCTCTTTGGCATTCACAGTTAGTTGTTTAAGATTTTTGCCGAGGGAAAGGCAGAATACAGCAAAAGCCATTAATGAGCATATGCAAAACGCCTCACTGGGCTGTGTAGGGCCAGTCACTTCAGATCAAGGCAAGCGTTGTTAGACCGAGGGTTGTGCAGGCAACTTGCCAGAAACACAGGGAAACCATCCAATTTCATGTATAGCCCCAAAAACTGCACACTGTGCTTTTTTCGAAGGCCTGGCAAATGATTGAGGAAAGGAGTATTTGAATGTCAGGCTTGATTCCTATTTCTTTCTGTTCCTGGTGAGGATTACAGCTCTGGGCATGTCACTTCACTAAGTTTATTTCTAAAATCCTCATTTGTTTTGGTAAACTCATTTGAGAGATATAAACAGAAATTCTGCATGTGGAATTTTATTTATAATTGCAGTTTTCTAATTTGGCTTGTGTCACTGTCTGTAAAAGTTGTTCTGTGCCACCCTTGTCCAAATAATGAAAAAGCAGTTGGAATAGATTTGAATTTGAGGTGGCAGGACACAGATTTTGCATTTTTTTTTCTCTTAGTAATGAGCCCACAGTGGGAAAAAGGAAAGTCATAAACCTAAGTCTTGAATTTTTAGGGAAATCTGACCACACTGAATGGAGTGGAATCACAGTCTAGTTGAGTATCTTTTTTTTTTTCTAGTCACAATAGTCCAAATGAGTTGCAAGGATTTATAATACTTCCTTCAGTAGGATAATCTGTTCCAAATATTAAGTAGCATTGCCAGTGTTAATTCCTGGATTTTGTCCTGTTTGAATACAGCAGCAATATCAATTCCTGTGCAATAAGTGTCTCCTCCCATTGTTTTCAAAGCAACGAGTTTTGGGGTTTAGACGGTGCCTTGTAGCGGACTGGAAAAATCCCACAAGGAGCTCTTCCTGCAAGCCTACAGCCCAAGGTTGTGGCTCACAGCAGTGGGATTTTTATATGTGCTCATTTAGTCTTTCAGTATTAGAGAGAAAAAGTAATTTTTGCTGAAGTAATAGAACAGCCAGTTTGAGCAGGAGCAGAAGTGGGAAAGGTCTTGTAGGTGGTATGTAATCTAAAGCAATTGAGGTGACGGTGATGAAAGAAATTGAACATTACCTAATTGTCAGATGATGCAAGGGTCTGTGTTGCGACTTTTTTTTTAACACTGAAATCTAAGTGGGAAGACACTTAGTTCTTGCTTTAATTTCCAAATTTTTTCTACCAACGAGAATTTGTAAAAACAAGCTTTAGTATCATATACGTTTAATAGAACTGTCAGTAAAGAATGGTTACACAAGAAGCTATTTTTAAAAGCGAGGAGACATCTCCCTGGAGAACTGAAGGTATTATTCAGAGAAATCAGTCTGCAGAAGAATCTGTAGGAAAACTTAGCTAAAAGGTGAATATGGAATTTCTTGTGTATGATGGGTTTTTTGACCAAGAAATGAGGAATTTAGCAATACTTCAGCTGGGGGTATTGAATAAACTATGCTATCTAGGTGTACTGGGTTTGAATGGCAAGGCTTTGGTAGCAGTGGCTGCAGGAGTGTCGTCTGTGAGAAGCCCCATATCCAACAGAGCCAGCATTACAAGACAGACCCACTGCTGGCCAAGGCTGAGCCCACCAGTGACAGTGGTTGCAGCTCTGGGCTACAAGTGTGAGGAGTCCTGCCCCTGAGGAGGAAGAAGCAGCAGAAACAATATGTAATGAACTCCCACTCCCTGTCCCCCTGTGCCGCTGGTGAATTGGGAATAAATAAAATGAAGTCCAGGAAGGAGGGAGGGGTGGGAGGAAGGTCTTTTAACATTTAGTTTCATTTCTCACTGATTTGATTGGTAATAAATTGAACTGATTTTCTCAAGTCAAGTCACTTTTGCCTGTGATGGTCATTGGTGAAAGATCTCTCTCTGTCCTTACATTGACCTGCAAGCTTTCCTTTTTTATTTTCTCTTCCCTGTGCAGCTGAAGAGGGGTGTGATAGAGCAGCTTTGATGGGCGGCTGGTGTCCAGCCAGGGTCAACCCACCACACAAGGACATCCACCCCTTTTTCAGGCTCAGAAAGAAGAATGTATTTTTCCTGAAACTTGCACAAGGCAAAAGCTCCAAGGCGTTTATTCCCACGCAGCTGATTCCCGGCAGGATACACTGCTTAAAGCAGAAACACCCCAGACATATGGGCTGCACACAACAGCCCTGCATTGTCATCGTCAGTCCCAGCCTGTGATCAGAGTTGCAGCAGGGTATGAGGAGGTGTCTGAAACCTCTGATACTCTGGTAGCGTTGAAAAGATTGAATGCTTATCTGCTTGGTTTGCTGAGCTTCCCGACAGTAACTCTTTCCCCTTCCAGTAAGGAGAGCTGGAAAAATGGATCACAGGTTAAATGTCAGTCTGTCCTTAAGATCAGTGCATACAGCTACACTGTACCACCAGTAACAGCCCAGTCACCCAGAAATTGTACCAGGGTTCGCTGTTTCTCACTGCTCACAGCAAGAAGTCTGCTTCTTTGATAGAAAATTAGAATTTCAAGAAACAATGACATGCCAAGTGCAACCTTTCCTTCTATCTCTGTATTTTGTTTCGGATTCTGCATCGTTGTAAGCCACTGAAAGAGCAAATCTCATGTGACTGCAACCTAGCAGGTTCTCTTGCTTTTCGGAGTGTTGCTAGAAGTGGTTAACTTGCAGAGTCTGTGGCTGGAGATGATAAATGCCTCATGTTTAACAAAAGAGATCACAAAAACTGACCTACTTCCAGTTCTAGCAAAGGCAGAAAGCTCTGCATAGGTTGTTGGCTTTAAACCTGGCTCTAGAAGGTGAAGTTACCAAGTCTGCTGCCATCACTGATGAGCATGGATATTGCTGACACCCACATCCTCTCTGATAAATGCTATAAAAATACAGTCCTGGTATCCAGGTGATGATCACAGCTATAATTGTTTGAGTGGATGGAGTTTTGTGTACAAGGGGAAGTTCATCAGTGGGGAAAGGGAGGATTCTCTGTGCGATGTCTGTTCTTTATATAACCGAATTGTACATGTGATACTCTTAAATTGCAACAGGTACAGCACATTCATATGTCTAGGTTTGTTTCAAAAGCCCTCATGAGAGCCTGTGGGTATACGTGTTATATACATGTATAAGCTGGTTCATGTGTGTACACATTTAAAATGAAAAGGCAGAATTTGAGGCAGATATCTGGCCTGAGTAAAAGAAGAGATTGTAATAAGAAAACAAATACAAAAGCTATTGTACTTGTTTTGTACCAGTAAATGGCTGCTAATGAGAATTGATCCCTCTGATGCTACCAGTTTTACAGCTTCAAAAGCTATTGGGCATGACTCCTTGATGGCTAAATGCACAAAAAATTAAAAAAACCCCAACAACAAACAAAAACCCAAAGAAAACAACAGTATTTCAGTACATGTTAAAACAATTTTTAGATAAGCCATTCACATTAGCTTCATGTGATTGTTTCATCTCGTCTTTCCCTTCTTCTGTTTGATTTTATTTTCTACTTGTTGAGATCTAGATTTTTAGAATTTTGGGGTTTATTCAGCACTCTAAGTTTAAGACTAGATCAAGTCAAAATGAGCTGATTTGATTTGAGAAGGGTCAAAATGAGATTTATTTAGTAGCCAGAATTATTATGATATCAGTTGGTGGTTTTCATCATCTCCCAGAACCTGCATTTCTTTCATGGACTCCCTGTTTGTTACAAGTTTTCACTAGTTCTATCAACACATTTTTCAAAGGTTCCTTCAAGACCAGCCACAGTTTCTACCTCTCCTCTCCAACATGAGAAAAGAAGGGTTAATCTCATTTTTTTGGCCTTGTCTATTGGATTAAGGCTTCTAAACTGATATTTCAGGAGATTGTGACAAGCGTTGGGAAATCAGGTTGCACCACAGCTTTCAGCTGGATGACCATGTGCTTCTGAAAGAGGTAAGTATTTTGCTTGACTCTTGTTGGCCATGGCATAACGCTTTAGTGCTTTGGAAAATAGTTATTGCAGCAGTAAGATAAAGGTCATCTTCCTCAACACAACAACTACACAAACTACTTAACAAAGAACATTAACTTCTGGTTTAGGCAGTCTGAAAATTGTTATCCTTAAAACAGATGAGCCTCAGTTATTTCACACCAAGCGGGAAAAATTTGGAGAGGGTTGGATTTTAAGCATTCGAAGGTTTTAACTAAATAAAGAAGAAACAGTACCATAGCAGCAGAAGAGGCGCTCCTTCTTGCTTAGCCACTGATGAACTGGAAATCCTTGAGCCTTGCAAAACGTTGCTGCTTTTCCTGAGGAGTATTTCGGTGTCGGAAGCGGCCCCTTCTCAACAAGTGTGTTGTGCTGCAAGCTCCAGTGAAGGAAGATGATACTCTACGGGTCTTGGTGAAACAAGGGATCCTATGCTTCCATGGGGTGAGGCGGGGGGTAATGGGCTGGTGTAATTCTGCTGAATTCATTGAATCAGAAAGACCATTCATGTTCACGGGCTCTGGGCCAGCGGAGCTCAGCCATTGTGTGACAAGGACATATTTAGCCCTTTGCGGGGAGGGGAGCGGGTGTGACAATTTCTGCCACATCAGCTGGTTCCCGGAGAGCTGGACTGAGGGATCATCTGGAGCAGTCTCCCCGTGAGCCCGGGGGACAGCAAAGCGCGGGGAATGCCAGTCCCTGTTAAACTTCTCAGTGTCGCTTCAGAAAGCTGTACATGGCGCGTGCGAGCCCGTCAAAAGGAAGAATCCCTAAGTTAAAAACGCAAAACCCGGCACCGGCTGGAGAACCTTGCATAGCTTTTAGGATTTTGCTGTTTTGAAGCCGTTGCCAAGGCTGTGCTGCCTCTTCTGCCGTAGGGATGGTACAGAGCCAGCTGGGGAAAAGTGGGAAAACCTCTACAAGCAGTGCCTGCCTGCAGCAGATGCCTTGTGGTTTCTGATCTTGCAGGCATTAATGGGTTTAATCTTTTTCTTTTTTTTTTTTTTTAATGTTTTCTCATCCCATTATTCCGTAAAATGCACCCCCTGAACTGAAATGCTTTCTGGAGGTCGTCAGATCAGAAATAGTGAAGCGGATGCACCAGTGTAAGAACAGAGGCCCTTCCAGTGCTGTGTGGAGTAAACCCAGCAGATCCAGCCTCAAATTTCCCATTCTGCTAATACTATGTCTTACTAAGGAGGGCACTGTCCATACTGTGTTGACGCAGTTGCAAGAGAGGTTGAAGTGAAATGAAATAAAGCATGTGAATGGTAAAAACTGTAATGCAAATGCTGAAAATTCAGTCACTGCAGATAAAGTTTTAACACGTGGTTTTTTTGAGGTTACAGTTTGACTGGCTTCTGCTCTGTTCATTCAAGAAGGTAATAGGCATTGGGGAGGTGATTAGACAAGATACAGTGAGAAATATACAAAAATTGGCCATGTTTTATGTAGCCAACTGTGAAGTTTATAGTTAATTATAAAAAAAAAATAAAAGAGGCTGAAATCACAGCTGAGCCCTCTCTCTGTAGACCAAGCAGAAAAAAACCTTTGACAAAACCCCATGAGAAATTCTTTAAATCCCTTCCCCTTTTATCTCTGCTTCTTTGCCTGGAAACTAATTCATGCCTATTGAAGTTGAAATTCTGCTGGTCTGTCAGCCAGGCAGCGTCTGAAAGAAGGGGGGATATTTCCAAACTTCACGTTTGTTTTTTCTTTTGTTGTGCATGCTGAAAAGATGATTGCTTTTATCTATTCAAAACTTGGTTCTATGCCGTGTTGTACTATCAGATTATCTTTTTTGGGGGGTCAAAGATTAGTAGTTTTCCTGGGTTTTTTAAATATTCCAGATATGGATGGACCCTCAGCTAATAGAAGTTATCCATGTGGCTTCCCAGAAATTAGGACAAATACACCAATGCTCATCTTATGCTACCTGAGTATTAACTTTTTTTCTCATAAGATTTTCAGGTAATGGCTATTAACCTTGCCTTGAAACTGTTAATTAATAAAAAATGCCAGACTGTGAAGAACTGTGCAGAAACTTGAAGCTGAAATTTTCAGGAGTTTGAGGGTTATTATTGGACAACTGTAGGTGATTTGTAGGCTTTGCTTGTTTCTGTGTTTAAACAGCTTTCTTGGGACTTACAGCGCTATAGGGGGAAATGTTTTTGTCTGGAAAATGCTGAAAGATTATACCTGGTTTATCAGAGCTGTTATATTTGCAAAATGTTTCATTAAACCGGATTTTCTGGTTTTGCATTTGGTGACAAAATGCTTTGGCTGAAGAAAGTTCTCTGGTTGTTTTCTGAGTGTCATCAGGAGGCCTGAGCTTGTCTAGGAGCCATCAGTACCAGTGCCACAGTCCCATCCTGTCAGGCAAGGTGCTTTTTGGAAACCCTCTCACTGAAGGATTAGTAGTTCTCTCACCAGAAGGAGGTGCTGGTAAAGTATGGGGGTGAGGGGGAAGCCAAGTAGTTGCTGTGCTGCAAAGCTGCAACCTAGAAATTATTGTTGTGACTCATTAGATGATTTCATTTGGAAACAGCATCATTTGTGTCCTGTCCCCACCTCTCTTTTCCTTGGGAAAAAGGACTTGAGCATGAGCATGGCTGACAGCCAGGTGACCTTTTAGTGAAGTCTATGGCTGCATCAATTCTGGTTCAACAAGAGAAGGGCTTGATTTCGTTTAATACCAGTATTATGCCAGAGTTCCTCACATCCTGGATTGATCTTTGCTTTGGTTTCCACTTGTATTTCAGTGCTGTGCTCGTAGCCTGTGTGCTGGATACAGAAATGTGGGACATGTCTCAGCAGTCGCATCAGTGGAGAGACACATTCCCATTTCCATAGACTTTGGACTAAAGCCTGATTTCATTAGCTAAGACCAGATATTTCCTGAATTGCCCATTCCGTGCATGGCCCTCAGACAGTGAACATGACAGTCTCCATCAACCTGTGCTTGAGAAGCAGTGATGGATCACTGCAGCTGCATCATCAGCGGGTCCCCTCTTGGTTGTCTGCTGAGCAACTCTCACATGAGAGGCCCAATTTCATTTTCAACTTTGGCTCTTTACTCACAGCTTACACTATTATGGTGAAGTCATGCGTTATCCATCAGCATGGTGGGAAAACTGGACATGTGGGGTCCTCCATAAGAGGATTTTTGGCAAAATGAGTGCTCGCTGGTGAAAATTACACGCTGGTCTGCAGTCAGTCTGACCTGCAGTGAGGAGGAGTATGGCTGTTGGAAGGAAAAAACCTACATGTAGAGGAAAGTTAAAGGGAGAGTATGCAGCAAACAGTAAAAAAAAAGATTAAACATGGAAGAAAGAAGACAGATGAGCACAGGGAGGTGAAAAAGTTTGTTTTATCTGTGTCTCGCTCTGACAGCTGCTAAACAGACACTTTGAACAAAGGAAGAAGAGGAAAAGCTCAGAAAAGTTTGCACTGTATTTATTCATATTCCTGTCTTTCATTGTGTTCTCTGGCAGAAAAGATCTGTGGGTATGACTGACTGTGGGGCAGACAGAGTTAGACTGAAAGGACGGTGGTTTTTATTGGAGCTGCCTTCACACCTGCATGCTCAGTCCAGCCAGAAGCCTTCAGGTCTCTGCCCACAAGAGAGTGGTGTTGAGCCATCCACTTCCAGACCACGTAACAGGGTTCAGTTTACAGGTTTTTAAAATGTAAAGCACACTTTAACCTCAGTGCTAGTTCTGATTCACAAATAAGGTTTGACTTTTCCATCAAATATGATTTACCCCAAATTCAAAAGATGTAAGCACGTTGGAATTCAAGTGGGTATTTCAGAGTAGATAAAAACCTGTGTATGTACACTGGCTATTATATCAATGATATAGTACCTAGCTTATGTGTGCATGCTTTTTCTCTTCTTAGACAGGAGGAAAAAAAAAGATCCAGGAAACAACAGGCATGAAACAGTTTGGGTCTGACTGAAGCCAAGGCTGGCCATGCGTTGCTGATGTGTATGTGCCTGGGCATCCAAGACTGTTGCAGATCACAGCCTGCCATGTGGTGTTGAGAGGGCTCTAAGCATATCTCTGGTTGCAGATTAGTCATTAATTAACAGCTGATGAGGAAATTTAGGGAAATTTCTGGGTAACTTCCTTAACAAAAGGTGCATCTGAAGCCTTTGATGAGCCTATGAAATTATTGTCTCAGAACAGGTTCTTTCAGCCGATGTGCAGGAGCCCAATCCACACACAGAGTCGAGGTATTTGATTATTTACAGTCCTACACAGAAATGGGGCCTGGGTGGCAAATCCATAAAGCCAGCAGGCAGCTACCAAAACCTTTCACTATTTGTATATTTTAGCAAATGAAGGCATTAATGTTCATGGGCTACAAGCTACATGGTTCTCTTGTTAATTAATATTCTATCTTCCATTGGTTAATTATTCCCTCACTTCTATGCTAATTATTCCACACGCTCAGACTTCTTTTCTTTTGGGTTGGTGGGTTTCTCGAGTCAGTGGTCACAATTTCCCCCTGCTGGAGTTACCTTTTACCCAGTCACAGCTGATTCAGCACAGTTGCTGAATTGGCTTTATTAGTTTCTTCCTTATCCCGGGAGTTCTGCCAAATGTCTTTGTGGCCCATCAATTCTGCATTCTTTGTGTCCACTACCAGCGGTACATCCTTCTTCCCAAGCTTTGCTACCCTCCCCCCAGTCTGAGACCATGGGAGCGTGTCCAGCCCTAAACCTTAATAAGGCAATTCTACCAACAAGCAATTTGTCTCTCTAAGACCTAGCCCTCGCTTAGATAACTATATAAATCATTTAGCTTCTCAAAAGATCACAGCCTGTAGCCACTGCCACTGGAAATGCTGGCAGGTACTGCTTGTCCTTTCCTATTGGAAATAATTGATAGAGTTCATGTGGACCACAGAGGCATTTCATGGGGAATTTGGTTTTCTTATGAGTTAGCCAGGTAGAAAAACTGGTTGGAGACACTGCTGGGGTAGGAGGGAGCTGGTGCCTTGGACCAGCTCTGTTCATTTGTGCCACACCACAGGAATACTGTGAGGGGGTTTCTGTGCCTTATCCTGGGGAAGCAGGAGAATATCAGTGTATGGCCAGTTGTGGCTCTTTAGGTGTCTTATGATAGATTCTGATAAGGAAGCTTGCCCAAGTATTTTTGCATACATCTATTTCTAAATTAATTTATCTACTTATAATAAATCACTGATAATTATAGCATACATAATACATAAGTGTTTACATATATGAATATGTATTACATGCTGTGGACTAAGTAATGTTAATAAATTACCCCTTTCTTCTGTTTTACCTCAAGAGAAAGAAAACTCAACTGCCTTCTGGAGGCTCCTTGTACTGAATTTGGACCGAAATTTTTATACTAAATTTTGGCACAGCTTTTTTGGCTCTAAAGGCTGCCCTTCTCAATTAGATACCAGCAATGCCCTAAGTCCTTTCAAGATTAGCAAGCATCTCTGGAGCATAATAATAAATGCATGTGAGCTGCTGATGAATATTTTGAAAGTGAGTTATCTCCTAAGAGTCTTTTTAGTGAAAAATCTCAACAAAGCGTGGCTATCATTAAAAACATTTAAAAAAAAATCACAGAGACACTAAGTTAAAAGTTCTCCTATGTGTTCTTTTAGCCTGTTACTTGGTCAGTTCTGCATCTAAAAACAGACTGAAGAGCCATACAGACTACGTGATTTCAGTTTATCTTTTACACTAATCCAGGAGCCCCCCATCATCAGTGTTTTATTCCATGTGGCAGTAGTTCTGTCTACTTGCACAGTACAATTCCTTTATTTTATTACACGGCATTTTCCAACCCTTCAGCAACCTCAATTTGTCAAAACCCTATATGGCTTTTGGTTTTTTGGCCTTTTTTTTTTTTTTCATATCACAGCTCTTTATTTCCTGTTCTATCTGTATTAAATGCTGTACTGAATGAATTTCTGTCTATGATTTCCATGATGCCTGAGAAGACAAATGCCAGCCAGGACTCGTCTCCTGAACGTATGGACACGAGTAGCACTTAGGGTGTTCATGAACTGCCTCCAAAACAGGCCAAGGCTCCAACAAGACTGCCTATGTGCTGCTGCTATATCAGGCTTTGTCTTCCTAGGCGTGATGGAGGTAGTGTATTAGAGACTCGCATCGTGTCTCCTGTGAGCTGCTGTGCTCTGCTGGGCTGTGTCGTGTTTGACCACAGTGCCTACATAGGTTGAAATTAAATGTTTAAAAAAGAGGGTGAGAAACAAACATCTTTCCCAGCCGGGGAACATTTGAGTCCCGTTGGGGAGTAGCTATTTTAAAGCTCAGACTGAGGGATGGCTATTTTTGCCCTTCGGCCAGACAGACTCAGCTAATGGTCTATATTGTTCAAACCATTTTGTAGACCAAATTCTTAAAAAGAGGAAGGTAAAAAGAGCAGGAAGAGCCCTTAAGCCAGCAAGAGGTAGACATGGCTCAAACCTAGAAAGATCTTATCTGTACCTGAACCCTTCTGTCAGCTGGAGCTGTGGAGCTGGTGTGCTTTGTCTTGCCATATTATTCAAGTGTGCATTTTCTTTAATAGAGGGACATAAAGACATAGGTTCACGTGGGCATTTTAAGAGCAATTCTGCTGAAAGCACTCATGGTGCACAGGTTGTGCAATCTCCACATGTGGCTCAAGAGCAGGTGGTTATTTCACTTGATCATTCCAGACCTGCAGTGCAGCCAGAGGCTTTAGGGAAGCATAGCACAGCGGCAGACACTTCTGTGGTGGAGTCTGCTGTCGGAATAGTGTTGGATGTTGTGGCTCATCTTCCTTGTTTCTCATGTTCCACTGAGTTCTTGCCTTAAGTACTCTGACTGTGTAGATGGATTTAAATCTCAGGGCAAGGGGTAAAACATTTCATACTATGGAGGGGTGCCATTTCATTAGATTTTGAACGTGACTGATATTTTAAGCAGCTCTGCAGCTGTTTGGGAACACCACGAAGCAAATGTAACTGGAGAAAAAAGCCTTATCTACTTGTGATGAGGAATCTGATGTAAAAAAGCACGTCAAGACTCACCAAGGAGTTTGTCAAGACTTTTTTAATAAGGACAGTGATCTTCAGTGATGACAGAAGGGCAAGGAAGTTGGTGAAGGGTCTGGAACACAACTCTTACCAGGAGTGGCTGAGGGAGTTGTGGTTGTCTAACCTGGAGAAGAGGAGGCTCAGTGGTGACCTTGGCACTCTCTACAACTACCTGAAATGTAGCCAGATGGAAGTTGGCCTCTTCTTCCAGGCAACAAGCCATAGAATGAGAGGATAGAGTCTTAAGCTGTGCCAGGGGAGGTTTAGGTTGAACATTATGGATCATTTCATCACAGAGAGGGTGAAGACTGCCCAGGGAGGTGGTGGAGTCACCATCCCTGGAGATGTTTAAGGAAAGACTGGATGTGGCACTTAGTGCAATGGTCTAGTTGACAAGGTTGTGTTAGGTGATAGGTTGGACTCAATGATCTCAGAGATCTTTTCAAACCTAATTGATTCTGTGACAAGCAGCAAAGCCTTTGTCCATAAGGAGACATAAAAACTTTGCAATATTGCAATTAATCTGTTCCTTGTTGATTCAGGAAAAGCATGGTCTTGTCATGGAGTATCATCCTCCCATCTGGTCCTAGTTCTGCTCCTGTTATTCCATATAGCCTGTAAGTGACTTGTTTCAGCTCTAATGCTGGTCCCCTCTTGCTCAGGAATCAGTAAAACCCAGCTGTGGATTTGTACAGCTAAGCCAGCCCTCCTGTGCTCCTGGGCCCGTCTTACCCTGCCTCCAAGCCAGCATTTATGGGAGATTCCCTTGCTGCTGGGAGCTTGGGGACAGCAGCTCTCAGGGCATTATGCCTTGGCTAAGGGCAGCTAGGCATTGCCCTGCGGCGGGCAGCTGCTCTTGGGGGTCTACAGGGCACAGGAGGGTTTGGGACCCACCCTGTGGCATTGTGCCCCCAGCTTCTGCTCCGGGCAACTGCTTCGCTCTTCCCTCAGGTTTTTCCCTTGCTGTGTGCATCCTCAGCTTTGTGCAATTGCCTGTTCCTCAAATAGAAATAAATACTGAGGAGCCTGTGTTGTTGGCGACAGCATGAAGGTCAGGCTCCTATCAAATCTGCCATCTGCGTGTGTGATGTCTCGCTGCTCAGAGCCTCTCCCAAGACCAAGACGTGTCTGTGGGTGGGTGGGTGTAATGTCTGTTGTTCAGCGAGGGAAGAGTTTAAAAATACCACTTGTGAATTACCTGATGGGAGCAGTTTTAGAAGGCCATCCACACCCAGCACATTTTAGTTTTCTGGTGGAAAAGGTATTCGAAGAGATGTTTATTTCAAAACAAAATTTGCTAAACAAGAAGGGAACGAAACACTGAGGGGAGATAAATATCTTGTGGACTCAGGTAGCATCAGTGTTGGAGTGGCTGGTGGTCTTCACTGCGGTCCCAATACCTGTTTGGGGTGGCTCTGGTCACTGGATTTGTGTTGGGGAGAGGGGAACAAAGGGACAATGAGACCGGTGAGCTGGGAGGGGAAATAAGCAGGCAGTTTGCTTTTCAGGGCGCTTCTGTCGGGAAGGGAGGAGTGAGGCGAGAGAAACACTCTTGCCATAAGATGTCCTCTCTTGCTCCTCAGCACCAGAAACACAGAAGGCATTTACATTGGTTCATTTCCCCTTTAGTCAAAGGTTTGGGTTTAGAGAAGGCTCGATGTAGTTGAGCTGTTTGAGGTGTGTGTCTGGTCCCCAGTCAATTCCTTGGATTTTTTTATACAGCTCCTTTTCACCTCTTTTTTATGGGTGCCAAATTACTTTCTGACTGAAGGGTTCCTGGATGAGTCCAGATGGTTGTGTCTGGATATGCTCTGGATATTCTTAAGTGGTAAAACTTCAATTTCTATTTATTTAATTTTCTTGCTATTTACTTTTATTTAAAGAAGGTTTTTTGTATTATTTCCTTGCCATTGCAGAAACTCCTGGTAAATTGCACAGTACAGTTATAAAAGTGTTTCTATTGTCTTGCCTAAATGAAGTGAGAGTAAGGGAGTAGAGCATTCTCCTGATAGGCCTTTTTTTATGTCTGTTTTTATGTGTTTTATTAGAACAGTTTTTGACATCAATCTTTCAATCAAAGACTTGTATTCATTTCCAAGTACCCCTTTCTAGTGCTGTAGCAACGACTTCCTGTCTGAATGAGTTATACTAATTTCAGTGCTGAAAACCCAAAAATAGCTGAGGGGAGAGGAATCAAATTATAGTTCTGCCATAGGATGAGGTGGTGGGAAGGAGAAGGATGATGTACCTTCTCCCTGTGTGGGCATGAGTGCCTGTCTTCCTGTGCTCGGAGGGAAGCAGCACCCAAACTGGGAGCAAAGTGAACACTGTGCGAAAGCACCACCTTGCAAAGATCTGTTGCCAGCCTTGCCCCAGAAACTCATTTCCTGAGGTCCACAGCCATTAAAAAACAGCCTGTCAGCAGCACCACACATTGTAGGGTAAGATCTCCATGGCCATTACTCCAGGATCTAATAGCTACAGAAAAGGAAAGAATAATGGTTTGGAATATTTCTGCACGTACCATTCTCCATAATACTACGTATTTGCAAGTTTCACTGTTACCTCTAAAGCTGGAAGCTCAAGCCCAAGTGCCGGTGAGCTGAGCATCACTCAGGGGTCTGCAATGCCCAGCACATGCCCATCTCTTCCCCCCACACCTGTGCCCTCCGTGTGCATCCCACACCTCCATCGTGGCAGCATTTCCCTATGCTGCACTACTGTGTTGGAATCATGGCCATTAGCACTTTGCCAGCTAAATAAATGGTCATCACAAACCTTGTACAGCACACACTGGATGGGAAAAGCTGAGACAGAGCAATTCCTGGCTGGGCTCAGTCCCCAGCCCAGCTCAGCAGAAAGCTTATGGCCAGGGCTGCCCTGGTACAGCACTCAGCCAGCATGGTTTTGCTAATAGGAAATGGCTTTTCCTGAAAAGATCACTAAACTGAGCGGGTTCTAAGAATGTGCCTCTTTGAGCGCAACATTTGTCTTAATGCGCAGCCAGCTCTCATTAGCTTTATTTTGGGCCTTGGTCTCATTGAAAGGAAAAAAAAAGGGGAAATGAATCAACGCAAAACCTTCCTTTATTCCATTTATTTTCAGCTGGAGGGAATGGAAAGATTAGAGCTTACCTGCTGGAGCACATTAGTCATATGAAGAGATGATGGTTGTGGGCATGGGTGAGATTTAAACGTGGGCTGGATGGTGAAGTGCTTAAGCTCGCAATGCTGAGAGGAGTATGGGTGAAATGGATGAATTTTTGTGATTCTGGCCTGATTTCTTCAATGAGGAATGCCAAGACCCTTCTGAAGGCAAAGGATGTCCTGCCACATAAGCTGGGGTGACACTTCCAGGGATCCTCTTGCTCCCACACGGTTGGGCAGATGAAGGAAGTCCTTTCATGGCTTTGCATTCCCACTTGGGCTGCTTCTGGAGACGTGCCTGGCGGAAGACAGAGGTGGTGATGCCACTTCCTCAAAGAGAGCCACGGAGTGTACCATGTAATTACATGTGGGCAGAGCAGGGCTGCTCCTGCAGCACAGCCTCCTTGCAGTTACATATGTGACTTGAGCAGGCAGGCAGTGCTGGAGCTTTCAGACATTTCAAGGGTCAAAAATATTAGAAACCCTCGGGAAAGCTTTTGTCAATAACTTGAGCCCTTTTGTCAATAACTTGGAAGGGACTGTTGTGTTCCTGCTCCAGCTGTGGGACCACCCAGGTTGGGAACTGGCAGCAGTTCTTGACCCTGCTTCCCCAGACAGCACCTTGCTAGCATTTGTTTGCATCAGTTTTCCCTGCTTGCCTATCAAGCATATTTTGACATCTTTTCCTTTGTGACTGGTTATGCGAATCTGTGAATTCTGTGCACAAGGGTCAGCGTTTATCCAGTATTCATTTCTTACAAGCATTTATCTCCTGTGCAGAATTCTTCTAAGCATTCAGCATGCAGGAAAAAAGCTGGGAGTGACAAGAGGGGTTTCCAGCAGGAATAATGAAGAGGAACTAGCCTGAGTCAGAAGGCTGAGATTAACATGTGCAATCACACATACGTAACTCCTTTGAGGTGTACCATTGAATTCAGCTGGAAGTTTAACAGAGTGTGAATATACTTGTCCAGCAGAATTAGTCTGTTGTGTAAGACTTCCACCTGTCACTTACAATTTACAGCTGCTCATTTAAATTGATTGGTACAAAATTACTAAGAACAAGTAGGGGGGAAAGTCTTTACTAATTAATAGATCAAACAAGGAAGAGTGTTAAAGTCGCCTTGATGTTGAGAGTGAAGAGTTGATCCAGCCCTGTAACTGGTATCTGGATTCAGTAAACCAATCACTGGGGGAATAAGTAGAAGATCTTATAAATCTATGTCTTAAAAGAAGTAAGCTTCAATTCCTATTGCAGGGAGAGTGGAGCAGAACTGCAGATTCCTGCCCCAGGATTGGGGGTGGCTGCTGTCAGGTGCTGGGGTGATGTTCCGGAGCTGCCTTTTAGCACGCTGGCAGCCTCCCTGGGAAATACACACCAGAGCTGTGGCTGCTGGCTGAGCACTTCTATGGGTTTGTCACCTACATTCCCATTTATTGTTTCCAGGAAAAGTATTTCCAGTTAGTAATTCCAGGTTTTCCTTTGTCCCTCTGGTATTCAAAACACTGTTACACTGCTTAACCTTGGCCCACCTCTCCCCCCAGTACTTGTACACCCTTTTAGGTCCTAAGGAAAACCAAGAAACATCTCCTTGGATTTAATACTTGCTTCTTACTGAAAGCAGTTTAGCATAAGTGTGTAGATTTTTTTATACAATAGAATAGCTTCTATGGGATTTTTATTCTACAGACCCTTATGCAATATGGAATATTGTAAAAGATGTGCGTTCAGGTGGGCTTGGGTTGGGTTTTGAATAATGAGGGTTTCATTACTTTGTAATTACTAAAATAAGTTTGCATATAAAGAAATAGGTCTTCTTGACTATTGAAAAGTGCTTCTACTATCCCAGAGATTTTAATATCTTCTGTCTTGCTTTTATAATCTGTCCCAGTATTGTTTGAGACTTCTCTGGCTTTTTGGCGGGGTTTGGTTTGCTTGGGTTTTGGTAGTGGGGTTTTGTTTAGTTTTTTGTTTCTTTGTAGTTTGATTTGTGGGGGGGGGTTATTCTTTATTGGTATTTTTTAAAAATTTATTAACATTTTGAAGATTTAAAAAAAAATATGAGTACAACTAAGAAAAAGCATGTTGACAGCATTAGGGGAGAACATCTCAGTTCAAGGGCTTCAGGAACTTAAGTCATTGCAAACTGAATGAACTTGGAGATAGGATTTATCCCTCCAAGTAGATGAAGGGTCTGATAACCATCTTTCCAGTGGGGCCTGGATACATCTACAAGAAGTGTGTAGACCTTGTCATGACAGATGATGCTTTGACTATGGGGCCAGCTTTCCACTGACAGGGTTAGTCAGTGGTGGGGGTTCTCTGACAGAGCTGTGCACTCTGTCTACCCAGAAGGCTGGCTGAAGGCTGGGCTGCCCCAGGTCACAGCTGCTCGGCATCTTCATGAGATGAAGCTCTTGGTGGAGAAAACACTGGAAACTGCCTTCTGTCCTTCAGAGGTATGAGCCAAGTTACTGCTAGTCTCTTGCTCAGAGCTGTGTCCATGGTGTCTATCCAGCTTTTCTAGGCTCCCAGGGGACTGTGGTATTGCTTCCTGTCCAGCTACACCAAGCAGCAATAAATTTAGACCAAGTGAGCCATAATGACAGTACAGGCATCAGAGGAGTGCTGACCGCTCTCCAGGAGGAGGGTCTGGCACTCCATACAGATGTCTTCATCCCTTGAGCTGCCAACCCTGTCCTGACCTCTCTGCCCGCTCTGGCCAGCCTGTGCCTCCGCATTACCTGTTTGCATTTGTGCAGTGCCTGTTTCGTACAATCATTTCCATCAGTCATTTCCTTCTGAAAGGGAAAGAAATCAGCGTACTGTGACTCACCAGACACACACACATCTGATGGGCACACACAGCACAGCTGCCCGTATGTCCAATCTGCAGCTTGGAGCAGGTCACCCCAAGCTGCCGGCTGATGTGAGGACAAAGCTGGCCCCAGATCATTGCTGTATTTTGCTTCCTGAGAGCACGGACATCACGCTGCTTTGCGGGTGTCTGGTGCAGATCTCTGCAATTCCAGTTGGAGCGGGGGCGGGCACGTGGAGTTGACTGGAGAGAGCTTTCCACGGTAAAGCTCTGTTATTGTTCTATTTCCAGCTCGTGATTAACAAATACATATTGCTCCCACCTCCCAAGGGACTGAATTCTAAGCAGGGAGTGATTGTAAAAGACATTGTACTCTAAATGAGATTTTAGGAGCTGAAATTACCCATTACTGTCTCCATGATTCCTGCTGTCCCTGCTGAGCTACTGACAGCCCAGTGACACTGGAGCTGCCTGGTGCTTGTGCCAGCAAAACTGGTCTCTGATGTGAGGCAGAGCCAAGGGTCTGTCCCTGCCCTTATTCTGACCGAGGGCAAAAAGCTGTGGGAGTCCCTGTGTGCAGAAAGACGTGTTAGATCTGACAGTGGCCAGGCAGAAACTGGGCACTCTGTTCACAGAATTAGTGAATTCAGCCAAGCTGACTGATAAATACAGATTTATACCTGACAAGCTGGTCACACACATTTGGCAGAGATGGCCCAAGGCACCTGTCCAGCCACAAGTTCCAGCTGCAGTGGGTACAATGTGAATAGCAATTACCGCTCCTTGCATTTTGCCTCAGCAACACGAACCAGCCAAAGTAGCTCAGAACAGGTACAATACCTGTGAGCCTTCATCCCAACAGACTGTCGAGGAGATGTGCTGGTTTTGCTGGAGCCCATTGCTCAGAGGAGGGCAGTATAAAAATGCTAGAAATAGCAGTGAAGGGAGTGTGCAGCTGGCACAGGAGGTGGGGAGAGAGAGGGGTTTCAGGAGCTCACTTTGCATGTGTTTTGGGAGAGGACATGGTGTATCTTCCTGGTAAGACAAGATCAGATGGTGGTCACCTTCCTTCAGCAGTGTCACAGAGACTTCAGTCTGTGATACGTTTCATCCTAGAATAGGTACTTGAAATAGGACAAATGATTAGTTCCTTAAAAATGCTTGTTTTCTCTGGCTGTAAAGGAAACTCAATGATAGACACAGAAGGGTGGGTTAACAATCCTACCTCTGTGCTATCAGGAGACCAAGGGAGAAGGATGTTGGTCTGGTGCAGAGGGTGGGCCCTGTGTGCGTCTGTAATTCAGGGCTCCAGGACACAACCTCCTATGACGTGTTTTTTTTCCAGTGAGGAGAAGTAGCAAATTTTAAAGGCCTAGCATAAACCAAGCTAGTGCACACCTCCGCACTGACAACCACGCTGGTAACTTCCATCTGCTGCATATCACAGCATTTGTAGCTTTGAGGCTTGCTCCTAGGGGGAGTTGGAACATCAATGCTGTTCTTCGAACACTTAAAATATTATCCTTAGCTACTGCATTATATGTCACATTAATGCTGTGAAATGCAGACCATGTTTACTAAGGCTTCATGCAACAAGAATGATGCCTTGAGTGCGGAGGAGACAATGGCAGCTTCTCCCTCCCGCACACACAGCCACCAGCTGTGCTCTGTCCACCTGCAAAGCAGGCAGTGACTCAGTAACCTGCTGGTTTGCAAGGCTGAACACCCTTGTTTAGAGGAGCACTGTGGGAATGAATCCCTTGGGATTGGGTGCTAGATGATTCCAGGTTCTAGCATGACATTTATGGGAGAAACAAATATTTAGGAGGCAGGTTTTTCCCACCTGCTCCCAACGGAATCCTCAGCGCTGCATTGTAGCATCACCAGAAAATGCTTGGCAAAGGGTTTTGGATTTGGGTCTGATCATAAGGTGGGAGCTGGTGTTGAGTATTTGGGAGAGGGCTGAGGATGTGTGCCTTGAGTTCTACTCTCATCCTAGTCTTTCCTGCTCCAGTTCATTCATTGATCCTTTTCCTTTTGATGCTACTGTCAAAACCTCTAAGTCTATTCAGGAGAGAAGTGCACCAGCAACATCAGTAGTATGAAAATACCCTGGACTGGAAAAAATAGAGGGAACGGTGGGGTTTTTTAGACAGTATTAATTTCTTGAGTTTTTGATGTTGAGATGTCTCAATCAGTGGAGGAGAGCAACTGTTATGTGCCTCCTCTGCCAGCTGTCTCTCTGCAGTGCCAACTTCTCTCTTGGCTTTGGCATCTCTAATCCCTCCTGCTGTCTGCACTCATTTCTTTTCTCTGTCCTTATGAACACTACACAGCCCAGCTTTTCAAACAGAAAAGTGATATTCCTGAATCTTTTTACCAGCTCTGCCAGTCCTCTCATCTCTAACTTGGCCACCTCATCACTGGTAGCCTGAGGGTGTCCGTTTTAACCTCGCTAAGTTTCCCCCATCTTCCTTGCCCTACTGCTTCCCATAAAGGCCGTCTCCAGGGACCTACTGTCTCAGGAGAGTAGGACTTGGGGAAATATCCAGTGGCATTTAAAACACACATCAGACAGCTGCTTCCCCCAACCCCAGTCCATTTCTCACTTCTGATATAGCAACAATAATCCTTAATATTACTGGGTTTTTTTGTTTTGGTTGTTTTAGGGTTTTTTTAGGCTAATTGGAAAGTTATAATATGTGGGCTGGGTTTCCCTTCCTTTCAAAACACAGGCTTATGCTGTGGGATGATCTCTGGAAGGGATCTGGGGGACAGACCTTGGTCTTTTGAGTCAGGACTAATGGAGATCGCAGGGACCTTGGGTCCAGTTGGGGTGCTGGCAGTGAGCACTGTTGGGTGTGCTGGTGCTGTGGGTGTTTCAGGAGCGGAGGGAAGTGACCTTGGGGCGGTGGCTGATGGGGCAGTGGGTGACCTGTGTTATAAAAGAGCTGCGTATGCATAGCTTGGTGTTTATCTCCTTCTTGCACCACAGCATCTGGATGTGAGGCAGCACCAGGTCTTTGGGGGCTGAGTTAAATGCAGGTTTGATGTTACGAAAAAAAAATACAACAAGACATGGTAATTGTTGGAGGTGCCTAAAAAAGGTTGGCAACATGAACTCATATCTGGCTGGGGACAGGGGTATAATTTTGTTACAGGTCAAAAGGAAAATACATCCCACGGTATCTGCAGCAGGGGTAAGGTAGGGAAGAAGAGGGAAAACGTCTGCCAAAGGTGTGCGTGTGAGTGACAGCGAGCAGTTTGATGGTGACCAACTCAAGACTGGGGGGCCATGGGGAAAGCAGTG
This sequence comes from Sclerurus mexicanus, assembly GCA_013396755.1. NCBI lineage: Eukaryota > Metazoa > Chordata > Aves > Passeriformes > Furnariidae > Sclerurus > Sclerurus mexicanus. Next base: position 42,959 of record VWZF01006547.1, read on the forward strand.
GGGCCTCCCTGCATGGAGGCCAGGAGAGAGTTGCTCATCACACACAGCACCTTGCAGTCCTAATAGGGCAGACATGCATGGTCTGCTGGCTGGTAATGATGCGGGGAGAAGGTGGGAGATTTTGGAAAATGAAGTTAAGCAGGCACGCACAACAGTAGATTCACATGTCTGGTTTCACCAGATGCTCTGTCCAGCTGTGGTGGTGTCACAGCACAAGGCATGCTTTCTGGACGCTGTTGTCTACAGATGGTACATCCCAGGCAAAATCAGATAACCTGCAGTTTACAGAGCCCTGACTCGATGCTTACCTTGCTCAGGTTTCCTTCAGTCACTTATTTTGTGGTGCCAGCACCTCCTCTGGATCCCTGTAAAGCTGAAGCCCTCTCGATGTTCCCCCGTGCCCTCACCTCTGGGAATCTGAGACCCTGCACCAAGGAGCCATTGCAGGTGACTGTGGGGAGATCCCAGCTGGCAGAGCAGAGATGCATTGCCCACTCCAAAGCAACCTGCTTGCACATGAGGCCTGTTTCTATTAGCAGAAGGGGGTCTTGTGGGCACAAAGGATTTAGCAGTGATCAAACACAGGCAAGGAAGTTGCCTCCCTTCTGCCCATGTTGGCAGGGCAAAGCCAAGCTTATGGCCAGGGCATGCTGGACTTGTTCTGTACTGCCTGGGCAGAGAGCTGTTGTTGCGCTGTCACCTGTGGAGGTTTGCAAACTCCCTCTTGAAGTACCTGTGGGTGAGGAGGATCCATCTGTACTGCTGCCTCACGGTGCTGTTTGGAGTAGGTGGTTCATGCTGCCACCAAGAAACCCTGGGGTACACGTGGCATGCGTATATGTGTTCATATATATAATTGCATATACATGCACATATACATGTGCACATGTTGTTGCCTGTGTTTTCTGGAGCAGAGGTCTCATCGCCTCCCTGTCCAGCAGCTGTAAGGAAAGCTGGGGTGCTACACTCCCTCCATGCAGGGGTGGGGATGCTTGCTATACACCACCTCCCTTTAGTATTTCCCTTCTCCCTTTCATGAGTGCCTCTGTGGGCACTAAAATAGACAAGTCCTCTCCTTTCTAGCGTGGTTTTGTGCTCCTGCCCCAAGGAACAAGAGAAGGCTGAGACCTGGCAGGGCAATGGTGCCATGTGGATTTCAGCACCCTGGCCCATGGCACAGGGCAAACGCCGCTCCCAAGTGCACAGGTTAGGAAGATGCCATCCCTGGGACGGGGTCCAGGGCTTGGCGTGGGTGACGCCGTAGTTGTTTGTGTGTGTCATGGCGGGAAGTGTGTGAATGGAATAAATTTAGCAGTCAAAACACAGGGCCGGTGAAGTCAGTCATTAACTGCCAGTCCGTCTCGTCATCCTGCAACCACAGGGAGCTTTTTTAGGGCCAACGTCCTGGCGGAGGCCAGAGGAAGTGTGGGAGGCCGGTTCCCGGTGACACCTCCACGCGTGGCAGCGCTGCCTGCCAGTGCCATTGGCTGCCCCTGCCCGGGGCTGGCACTGGCCAGCGGTTAAATGCCTGCATGACCACGCTGGGGCACACAGCCCAGAGCATCCCAACACAGACAGACAGCTCATCCCATCCCCAGCACCGGAGGAGACGCGGGCTTGCACCACACCTTACGGTAAAAATTTTGGTTTCTTTGGGCTGATTTGGTATTGCCTGGAGTGAAAACGGCAACGTTTGGGAACAGGGGTTGTAGGTTTCCTCACAAGTTTTGGTAGAAAGTGGGATACTTGTAAGCTGGGGTGTAGGTGTTGGTTTGTAAGGGAAGAAATCAGGAGCGTGCCTGGTTCTGGGTGCAGAGTGATGCACAGTACAGTTAGTGTGCCCAGCAGGGATGCGGTGCTGGGCTGCTTAAGGCACCTGGAAAATGAGAGCAGAGCACAAGGAAAGCTTTCACTGCTTTACCTGCCTGCCAGGCAGCAGTGCTACTGGGATGCCATCCCAGCAGCCTCTGGGGACACAGTTCTCCATGGGGTTATCTTACCAGCATCCTTCCCTTTGGGGTGGTGGGTGACGTTATGGGGCCGTGGGGACCACTCCAGGTGGGAGGTGCAGCTCTGCAGCCCACAGTCTGCTGCCCATCTGTGGTGCTGGTTCCTGTCACAGCCACTGAGCTCGGCTGGGTGGTGGGTGACATCACTGTGGGAACAGGGCATTCAGGAGAGCTTTCCTGCTCTTTCATGATGCTTAGACAAAAAGTCTGTCAGAGCATGGCCAGGTATTTCAAATCCCAAACTACAGGGAGGTTTCTGCAGAAGAGATGCCAGGAGGTGGCACAAGGACAAATCCTCGGCTTGTTTGATGACATGCCAGGCTGAGCAACATGTGCTAAGATGACAAGGCTGTATCAGCTGAAAGGACTTTGTGGGGCCACGTTGCAGCCAGAGGCGCATGCAAATGCTTTGCTCTAGTGTGCAAATACTTTATCCCTGGTTGCAGGCACAGGGACCACAACTGACATGAGGGTGGCTGCATTCCTGGTGCTGCTCCTCTGGGCCGTGGCCTGTGCTCACCCCGTAAGTACACACTGGTCTGATACTCCGCCCCAAATCCCACTGGTTTTGTGCAGCCAAGGTGCAGTGATCACTAATCAGATGTCTCCTGGATGTGTTTAGGTGCCTGGCCATGAGCCTGCCCACCCCAGCACCCAGCAGGAGGTAAGTCAGGGGTGCCTCAGTCCCACAGGTAGCAGTCACTTGTGAAGCAAGTCTGGGATGGGGAGCCAGCCCTGGGCTGGCATCCTTGGACCAGGGACCTGGGAGGGGAGCTGCTGCTTCTGCAGATCTTTGAGCTTTGCCCATCTACTTGGTCTTTTCAAACTGGGCTGGTTTCACCTCATTTTGACTTGCCTTGCTGAGCATGTTCTCAGTTTACCTGGTGCCTTCTGCTGCGTTGGCCCTGAAAAAGGAGTTTCTGTGCTCTGAACCGTCACAGTTTGGGCTTTTCTGAGTTGCTCTTTTGGTGGTGGCTACCTTTTTTTCTGTATCAGCAGAAATAGCTGAAGGGCTGAGATGCAAGCAATGAAAAAGGCTTGAGCACTTGCATGTCTTAGGAAAGATGTCCTACAGCAGCAGCAGCAGCAGTAAAAATGTGCTGTGGTTGGTGTTTAATAAACCAAAGCACCATGTCATGTTTTGCCTCTAGGGCACAGCAAACGAAGATTACGTCAACAAGCTGGGCAACCTCCTTGATGGTGGAGATGGCAGGCATCCTCCTGCTGGTTTGGAGAGGGGGGACAATGCCCTTGCCAGAGACCTCTTGGGTGGGAATGCTGTGGATGAGGAGCTGGACGAGCACAGTGGCCGAGACAAGGGAGACCGAGCTGGGCCAGCTCAGCACATGAATCAGGTGGACCACGAGGATCCAAGCGCCCACAATGGGAACGACCTTGGTTTCCTGGTGAGTGAGTGGAGAGGCATGTTTTGCTCTGCGAGGAAAGCTCTCTTGGCCCCAAATCTGGCACTAGTCAAGGCTGTGCTTGGCCTCTGCGGTGAGCAGCACTGATAGTGCCTGTGACATGCAAGCCTTAGAATTCATCTCTATTTGTCACCTCCATAGGAGGGGGACGCACGTGATGATGGTGACAATGGAGACCACTACGGCACTGCAGTCAACGCGCTTCCCTCCCACCCTGGTGGGTTCCTGGACGAGGAGGATGACAGTGGGGATGACACCTTTGATGAGAACGGGGAAGAGGAGAGGGGTGAAGGTCCTACTTACATAGCTGGTGCCAATGGGGCAGGTGAACACGACCAGGATGCTGGTCGTGGGGATGCCGGGGCTGGCAGAGGGCACGGCGACAGCAGCAGCAGTAGCAGCAGCGAGAGCATCGGGGCAGACCACCGGCGCTACAGGAACTATGCGGGCAGCTGGTATGAGCGGACCTACAGGCGGGGAGGGGCCAGCAGCAGCAGCCAGGAGGAGGAGAGCTATGACTTTGAGGACGAAGCCATGCAGGGTGATGACCCCTCTGCCTTCGACAGCTGGGGCAGCAGCTACAAGGTGCGCCATGCTGGCCACCGTGGCCTGGGGGCTGACTCCCACCTCTGGGAGGAGGGTGACAGTAGGTCCCCAGAGGTAGATGATGCTGACTCTGGAGAGGACAGCCCCTCTGTGGAGGACAATAGTCAGTCAGAAGAGCCTGTTGACAGTCAATCAGAGGAAAAAAGCTCCAGCCGCTCCAGGGAGGATGGGGAGGGGGAGGACAGCCCCTCCAGGGAGGATGAGGACAGCGAGTCTAGGGAGGGCACTGATGAGCAGTCGGATGAAGAGCCACGGGAGTTCCCAGATGTGGTGAACACATTGAACGAGCACAGCAGCAGTCGGACCTGGGAAGGGCAGGAGGACTGGGAGTCTGCTGAGGACAGGGATGTGCCATCCATGCCTGACAGTGAGTCCAGGGAAGAAGAGGATGACCAGAGCAAGTCCAAGGAAGATGACGATGACCAGACCCAGTCCACGGAGGACACAGTGGAGGAGTCACGGGAGGATGAGAATGATTCCGACTCTGTGCCAAGCACATCAGCCGAGAGCCAGAGTGCATCCCCAGAGGATGACAGCAGCCCAGAGGACAACACAGGTGAGGACAGCAGGTCCCCAGAGAGTGATAACAGTGAATCCCAGGAGGATGATGATGAAGAGAGCCACTCCCAGGAGGATGCCACCCACGAGTCCAGCAGCCATGGGGATGACAGCTCGCTGCAGAGCCTGGAGAGCGGGAGCCGCAAGCGGCGGCTGGGTGCCCTCCGCAACAAACCTGCTGCTGACTACGACGACAATGACTGCCAGGATGGGTACTGATGTGTGCCTCACAGCCTCATCGGTGTGAGGGGGGCTGNATTTGCTATATATCCTGGTTGACTTCTTCTCAAGAAGATGCTGTGGTTAAAATGGAGTCGGGTTCGCCAGGGCTAGACCTGGGCATGCTGCACGGGGTGTGAAGTGGTAGGTGATGCCAGACACAGGGAAACACCAAACCACAGCAAGAAAAGGCATTTTCTTTATCAAAGTGGAGAGCAGCTGCGAGCTGTGAGTGCCAGAAGAGTGATTGCTGCCCATTTGTCCCAAGGGCACAGTGGTGCCTTGGCACTCCTGGGTGTACTGGGCAGAAAAGTCCCTGTGTTCACCCCTTGTATTTACCTACCACTGCCCTAAAACTGTCTGCCCAGACTCCAGCTGGAGCTTTCTGTTAGCTCTGTGTCCTGCACACAAAAAGGAAAAGCTACAGCTGGTGTGCACACGTGGTGCATGGGTGCAGTAAGGTGTGAAGTACCACTTCAGGATGGGATGTATGTAATATTTTGTAAGAAATGTACAGAAAACATTATATTGTTTCCTTTTTTTCACTTGTATTTCAAAGCTGAAATGTACCCCGTTGATTTCTTTAATCGCCATTAAAACCACCAAACTCCACAGTAGCGTGGTTTGAGGTGTTGCTGCTTTTCTCTCCCAGGGGGAATTTGTGTGCTGTGATTTGGGGATGGACTGGGAGGAGTGGGGGGCAAAGGGGAGGCTGTTTGCATGGGGAGCCACAGCATGCAAGAGTGAGGGGGAAACCAAAGGCTGAGGGTGTTCCCACCCCGGTATTCCCAGGCACCCTAAAGGCCACCTCTGCCACAAGGCAATCCTGCAGTGGGGTGGAAAATCTGCCCAGTGACCCCAGCGAGCTGGGCCTAGGGCTTTGCTATATCTTGGCCATCACTGCTGCAGTGTGAGCAAGGGTTGTGCTGCTCTTAATGAGGTGCTGGGAAGATGTCCCAGGGCATAAGGACTCTCCCAGACTATTGGCTCTGGGTGCCCATGGTGGCCCCTGGTACAAGGTCCCTTGCAGCAGAGATGCAGGTGAGCAGGGAAAAGGTGTAATCGTGTGCCTTTTATTCTTTTTTTCTGCTACCAGCAAGCAAGTAAACAACACATTCTTTATTTAAAATGGCACTCAGGCCCTTCCTCCTTGTTCACGTGTGTATGATGAGCTGTGCAATGTGGGCACTGATGCTGACAGCTGAAGCCACAGGCTGTTGTGTAGCTGTGCAGTTTTACAACGTGGAGCTGCGGCTCTGCAGGGGACAGTCCCCAAGGGGCCAGTGTGAGTGGGTAGATGCCCTTGAGCTGCCTGGGATCAAGGGTGCCATTACTGGGCATTGCAATAGTGAATTCAAAAACCACTAAAGAAATTAAACAATTTTTTTACTACTTATGACAGAACCACACTTAATTTGTAGCCTCTTTCCACCACCATGAAGGCTGGGAGCTGAACAGCTCCTGGGTTTTAGTGGAAATTATGTTTTAATTTTCACCCTGCGTAACCTTTTTTTAACTTCTGTATGAGGTCAGCTCTGAAAATTGCAGCTTCCCCACGCTGCTGCCCTGGGAATGAGTCTCTTTCCTGACCCCTCCTCTGCCACCCCACTGGTTCCCACTTCACAGTGAATACCTCAGCCATGAATTGCCCCTTATTTTTCGGACCCCTTGCATCAGTTGTGTGAGTAGCTGGGGATGCTGTGACGGTGACGATGCCTGTTAGCGTCATGGGTACCAAAACGCTGGTGCGCAACCCCATCGCTGGGGTTAAAGACAGCGAGCATGGGTTTGGCTGCAGCCCAGAGGTGCAGAAAGGGCTGTCGCCTTGGTTTAAAGTTGTAGTAGTGCCGTGTTTGCTGCAGGGCAGGGCAGGGCGCTGCTGTGAGCTCTCCCGTGTCCAGCAAGCGGTGCTGCTGCTCAGGCAGCGGGGACATTCTGGGTGCCGGCTCTGCCACAGGGAGGGGCCACCAGAGGTGATGGTTGCGTGGGGACAAAGGGTGCGGGTGGGAATGGGGACTGGGAGGGGTTTTTGAGGATCCCTTCAGGAAATCGAGGAGCGCCACGGGGCTCTGTAGTGAGCCCAGCCAGTGGGTGGCGGAGACGCTGCAGTTCTCGCAGTTATGACCTTGTGTCCATCCTCATCCTCGTGTGAGCGATGCTGGGATGAGCGGCAGCCTGGCACAGCTGGGAAGGCGACTGGAGCCCTCGCCCCTCTGCAAAGGGGACGGCGAGCCCTCGTCCTCCTCATTCCACGCACGGAGAGAAAAACCGGGTTGATTCGGGTTTGGCCTGAGCGGGAGCGCCTTGCCAAGAGGGCACGCAGCCCCCGAGCTGAGGGGCAGCCGGCTGTGTCCCCCCCGCACGTGGGTCCCCTACACGTGCCTTCCCGGGGACATGCTGCAGTCCCTGCCAGCAGCGCCCAAAATCTGCCTCCCGCTGCCTGGCTGCTCCCCAAAGCCGGGGAGCCGGTGCCAGAGCGGGCTGCTGCCTGCCGGTCCTGCCAGGACGGCTTCCCACGGGACCATCCCTCCCGGGCATTTCGGGGCGGGGAGACTCAGCCCGTCACTGTGCAAACCTCCTGCCCGGCCGCAGGGAGGGAGCTGCTCGTGTTGGCCCCACGCAGGGATGTGCCCAGAGCCTGGCAGGCTGTGGCTGCAAGGGCACTGATGCCACCGGGCTATCCCTGTCGAATGCTGTTCATCCCTCTCCAAGCGGGGCCACCCTGCTTGACATCTGGAGGGCCTTGATGATGGGCAGCGCTTCACAGGGTGAGGCTTTGGATGGACACAGAGAGCACGACCAAATTTTAAGGCAGTTTTAGCAGTCCATGTGTTTGGTTTTTGCGGCATTTGTCTGTTCATCGGAGGGGAATGAACATCGGAGGGGAGTGCACCTACTCCCTGCTGTTGGACAGGCAGGAAAAGCAACTGGGAAGGTCAGTCACAGGCTCTACCGTCACTGGAGATGTTCCTGCCTCCAGTTTTGGGATGATTCTGTGATGAAGTTGTAAGGGTCAGTTTGCCCCATGGGTTAGGCAAGGACAAAAAATGCCCACATCAATGTATGCTTTTTTTATCCACCCACATGACATTTTTTGTGCGTTGGGGGTGGCCTGTAGAGCTGAACGCAGTGATTTACCCAGGAATCAGCACTGGGGTTTAAAGCAGGTATTTTTGGATGCATTTGGGGTTGTGAAAACATAAGTTTGCATCATCTTAAAAGAAAGGTTTCGTGTTTATTTTTTCTCTTTTTTTGTCCTTTCCAAGAAGAAAAAAGTCTATTTTTAATAAGTAGCTGGTGTGACTGACGGGGTGGGAGGCAGCACTGCTGAGCCTGGCTGTGGCAGCTGGATCTGGGACAGACATGGCACACAAGCTGCATTTATTCAACACCTTTATTCTCCTGGCTTTGGTGGGAGAAACAGAGATAGCCTTGCAGTTCATAGACCACCTCTCCATCTGGCAGTGGCTTTTTTGACAGCGCAGGCAAATGTCCTGCACTTCCCATGGTGAGCTGAGTGCCACAGCTGGCTGCAGGGCTTCTCCTTGGCCCATGTTTTCTTTAGCAAAGTTGGAATATCTGTGGAAGAAACAATCATGGGATCATAGAATGGCCTGGGTTGGAAGGGACCTTAAAATCATCTAGTTCCAACCCCCTGCCATGGGCAGAGGCAGCTGTTGCTCGATGAGGCTGTTCAGAGCCTGCCTGGTCTTGAACATGTGCAAGAATGGGGCATTCACAACTTCTCTGGGCAACCTGTTCCAATGCTTCACCACCTCACAATAAAGCATTTCTTCCTAATATCCAGTCTAAACCTACTCCCTTTAAGTTTGAAGCCATTCCCCCTTGTCCTGGCACTATATGGTCTGGTAAGAGGTTTCTTTTCATCTTTCTTCTAAACTCCCTTCAGGTCTGATGTGATTGTCTCTTCTGTGCCCTCTGTGACAGAATTGTGTGATAGGAACCACTCCTTGCCAAGCACTCAGTGAAACTGGGAAAGTTTTATTGCATTTCTCTACCCTTTTCAAAGTGGAGGAGAAACCTCTGACAGAATCGCCATGGCCATCAATCTGAACAAAAGAAATATCTTGACCATGAGAAAGCAGCATCTGATCTCAATGAAATACCAAAATATTACAAACGTTTTGTATGATCTAAGGAAATTTTTCTTCCAGCTGCCTTTGCTGCTGTGCACCTCAATGGCAAATAACTTTCCTCCCCCAGCTCAGCCATGTCCTGGGAGTTTTGTGGTCCCCCCAGCACTGCCCCAAGGCATTGGGCACCACAGGATGGTACAAATAAAGTTCAAGCATTAGCATCCACCTGTACTGTACCCCCTAACTCATAATGGAGATCTTAAAGCTGCAGAGCAAGCAAGTGGTTTGCAGTTAATTTTTTTTTTTTGCTTTCACACCATGAAATGCAAAGCTGCAAAGAGCTGGTGTTGAATTCTAGCAGAAGGCATCAGGTTACCAAATACAGGAGCTGAACCTGCTCCTGCGGAGCGGAGGGAACACCTGCCCTTTCTGTCCTAGGCCTGTTGCTGTTTCACCTGCAGAGCAAAAAGTAGGTGTGTGAGAGTGTGAAAACTTCCAAAGCCACCTTTTTCAAAAATAAAATGAGTGTCTGAATGCTAAGGTAGTGTTTGCAAGAGATATATATTTCCCTGTGTGTATAGGCCAGTTTGGACAAGGCTTTGAGCAACCCAGTCTAGCTGAAGGTGCCCCTGCCTGTGGCTGGTGGATTGGAATTATATGATCTTTAAGGGCCCTTCCAACCCAAACCATTTTGTGATCCTGTGATATGTGGGTACGTATACTAGTTTTGTGCAACTCATGTATGTACAGAGTGGCAAATAATTGGTGCAAGTGCAGCAGTTCCTGCTGACACACGCAGCGCTCTCTGCTGCAAACAGCACCTTTTTAATCCCAGGCTCAGTGGTTTTTTCCAGGTCTGAGCAGGACTTGCAGTGGTGGGGAAATCAGCAGTCATCACTAGTGTGGCATGGGAGCAGCATGTCTCCATGCCTTCCAGATGCCTGACTGCCCAGGGACGCTGATTTAACTCTGTTAGAGAGCTCATTTCCTGAGCTGGGTGTGCAGGTGGTTGGTTGCTACCTCTGCAATGAACCCAGGTTATCTGCCTGCTCTCCTCCTGAAAATGGGGCCTTTTGGGGGGTTTATTTGGCCTTTTCTCCTGTGGCTGTGTTTGAGAGCTCTCACATGTGGATGGAGGCAGCAGACTGGCGGTGGGACCAGACCTGGTAACTTATTCTGACTGATGAGCAGCTTCTTGCTCCTGAAAAAAGCAAAACAAGCAAAAAACCAGAGGAAATCTGACATGTAGATATTGGTCAAACATGTGAAATCCTGCGTGGCAGCAAGTGCTGGAATTTGTGGCAAAGCTGTGACTTCACCCCAGTGATTTGCTGGGTTTCTGTTCGCAGAGTTTAGGGTGCTTCAGGGTGCTCACATTGCAGAGCGACTCCTGGCCTGCACTTTGCCGGGTGTGTAAATAGAATTAATGTCCTTTATCTATTTCTGCTCAAAGAAGGAAAATCATATGAAACGTTCAGTTGCAGAGGGCCAATATATAAAGGTTGTGTACTGATAGCTGAGATTGATACGTGGTACATTTTATATATTCTCCCCTCATGCTTTTATTCTAAAACTGACTGTTGGCAAAAAATTAACAAGCTGTGTCCCTAGCTGTTGGTAGGTTGCATTTGGGTTTTTGCTGTGAGAGGAAGGGGAAAGAGACGGGCATTCCTTATTCTTACACTTACTCCCTCTTCTTGCTCATCACTTCTCTCCCCAGGTGGTGGCCATGGCACACATGCTCCTGGCCCCGACAGTAAGTGGGGAGAGGTGGAAGCCAAGGCAAGCTCTGCCTCAGGTGCCTCCCTGCACATGTTTCAGAGGTGTCCTGGCCACTGAACTGCATGGCAGAGGTGCCCCTTTCCCTGGCTGCAGCAGCACCTTGGTCTCTTCCCACCATGCTCAAAGTGTCCTTCTGGTTTTGTTTTCTTTACTTATTTTTGGCCCTGAGGTTTCTCTTCAGAATAGCTCCAGGGTGTGGAAATAGGCTGGTGCAGCCCCAGCCGCAGCCTCAGCCCCGCAGTGGACCCGGGCAGGACGGGAGCACGCTGCTCTGCTCATTTACCGCCCTGCAAAAATAATAATTAAATTTGGACCTAGTAGCCATGTCAGCCTGTGCCAGACAGGGACACTCTGACCGTGAGGTCCCCACGGGCCCAGGCGAGTACATCAAAACCATACCCGGTGCCCTTGCTTGGTGCAAGCCCACCCAGCTGCAGCACAGAGCTGATGCCAGCGGCTGGTGCAAACCCCACCAGCGGTGTCAGGGCTCGGGCACAGCAGCAGCTGCCTGGGGGATTCATCACCAAGGGCTGTGTGAGGGGCAGCAACGTGTCTATACAGGGTTTGGGCAGCAGGCTGTGTGCCTGACCCCCAACTTGCTCAGCGGGGCGTGTGATGAGCAACACAGCAGCGCACTTATACCTGTTAAAAAGCTGATGGGAGCGCAGGTGGGAAACCATTGCATGTGGGCTGCATGCTGCATGCCTACCTCGTCATTTCAACCTGTTCCTGAGAAAAGGGCTTTTGCTGCTGTCACCTGCTCACCCTGGGCAGGGACACCTTCCACTAGACCAGGTTGGTCAAAGTCCCATCCCCAGGAGGCAGATGAGCCTGTTCCATGTTTTGTTTCCAGCTGTTTAGCTACAAAGGTGAGATAATTTTCATAAAGCTTTCAGAGCCTTCAATCACTTTTAATAACAGGTACCTCTTTGAGCAAATGCGTTATCTCTCCAAGCCCTGCTCCCTTAGAGAACTGGAGTACTTGCAAAAGCATTAAGAGGCCAAGAAGAATGCTCTAGTCCTGAGATGTGAAGCTTTTTAAAGTAATAATAATAATAAAAAAGTTCAAATGGAAACGTTTTGGATATGTTGGCTGACTTCCCTGCTGGTCTCCCTGCATGGTGCTGTGAGGCTGCTGCTGCTGGTGGCCTGCCCAGGCAGCACCCGCTCCAGGAGCTAAACATAGGTGCTGGCTGCACAAGGCACTTGGGCACATGTTAATTATCCTGGTGCTTTTTAGGGATCTTGGGTGAAATATGTGTTTTTATAGTCAGTTTTCTACTTTTTTTTTTCAGGCAGACTGAAGCAGAAGCCCTTTAATTACATTAAAAATCGCCTCCCACCAGCACTCTCTGTTCCCAAGCCCTGATGAAATTTTAAGCTCAAAGCTGGGCACATGCTCACTGCTTTCCTGGGCCAGGCAGCCCAGGCCAGCACGGGGCAGTGGGAAGGAGGGCTGTCTCTGTCCTGAGCATCCTGCATCACACCCCCCAGCAGGGCAGCCCCTCCAGCTGCTCCAGCCCCATGGGGCTGGGGGAGCACGGGAACCCTCATGATGCTGATCTCTCTCTTTACTGGAGGCTGCTGTGTTGGCATTGGAAAACTGCATGGCTGCCTTTTTTTCTTTGCCTGCCTTTTTTTTTTTTCTTTTTTTTTTTTGGTTTTTGTGTGTGTGTTTTCCTGGCATGAGGCACCAGCCAAAAGCCATGGCCAGCTCCAGGCCTCCCTTATAATTAGGGCTCCTCATGTGACACAACAGGCTTTGAAGCCCATGGGGCAGGCACAGCCAGGGCTGCTGGACCCCTGGGGCGCTGCGAGGGACCTCTCCCTTCCCAAAAGCCTGTGATACGCATGGTGTTCCATCAGCAGTTGTACATCAGCCCATGAGGTACCTGTTGGTGTGGTGATGAGAAAGAAAGAATTTAAAAAAAAAAAAAAAAAGAGGCTTTGCCCTTCTGGTCATAACCTGGGGTTTTGGTTAACTGGGAATCCTTTGCTTCCCAATCAAATTCAGACTCAAAGTGGGCTCCCCTGGGTGTAGGTGAGGCTTCTTGTGAACCCTACTTTTGAGCAGAAACATGAACGTTCAAGTCTTTCATGGCAAAGTGAATTTTTCTGCCCTAAATAACCATAGTTTTATCACTAGCTAAGGTGAGTGTCATGTACCTGCCTGAAGGCATGGTGGTTTCAGCACCACTATTCCCTCTCCAAGGGTTGTAGGGCTGAAGGCATCAGGTAGGATTTGCAGTTCTCCTTGCTGCTGTGAAAAGCAAAGCTGCATTTGGGGAGGAGTCAATCCCTGAGCTGCTGCAGCCCAGGTGCATGAAGGAGCTCAGGAGCCTTTATTGAGGAGTGCAGGGAAAATCTGGGAAAGAGTGAGAAGAGGTGCACTGGAGAGCTAGGCGACCGAAATCCCAGCAGGAAATGATAAATATAGGTAAAGGAGAAAGGATGCCCCTGCAGAGGTGGGTGCTGGGGCAGCATCCACATGTCCCCATCCGCTGCCATCAGGTTCAGGGCAGGAGGGATGGGCTTTGACCACTGGCCACCAAGTTCACCAGTGAGCTTTGACTTGCCATTTGGGTGGTTTTTTTTTTTTTTTTTTTTTTTTTTTTCTGCTTTGCTGAGGGCATACACAGATTTCAGCTGGGGAATGCCTGATTTTGGAGGGCAGGGGGCCGGGCTGTCCCCTGTGTGGGTCTTCATGGTTTGGGGGGATGAGAAATGAAGTAGGTATGCATTTTGTAGCATCACTGTGGCAGAAGTGGCTCTTAAAGGGGAACTGATGACACCTGCACCTGAGTCCCTTTTTCTTTCCCTGCCCTTACCAAGGCCTCTGCAAGCATTCTGGAGAGGGGTTTGTTTGGATTTTGCTCTTTGCTGTGTAATGGCTGTGCCCAAGTGGCTGTGGAGCCGGGCCATTGAGGTTGGTGTACTTGAAAAAACAGTGACAGAATTTCCCAAAAATGGGAGGTGGACACCCCTCAGGAACAGATTTCCCAATATTTATTTTAATTTAAGCCCAGAGTGTTATTATACCCTCAGCCTCCTGGCCATTCCTCAGAGGCCAGACCCTCAATTAAGTGGCGCAGTGCAAACCTCCCCAGGTTTGGCAATGGCACGGGGCGCTATGTTTGTGCACCAAATCTGCCAGCATTGAAGTTTTGGGGGTTTTCTGGTGCACGGCGGAGGGCTGGCGTCACTCCGGGCAGGGCGGTGACTTGTTTGGGGGGGGCAAAACCAGACCTTATATCCCAGCAGGGCAGCAGCAGGAGGAAATCTGTGCCAGCTGACTCCGTGGGCAGCTGTCAGTGCTGTGGCAGGGTAAGCTTGCTCCTGCTTTTTCCAGTCTTGGTTTGTACTGCCTTCTGCTTTTTGTGGGGGGTGTCAGGGGGGCTCAGCTTACTGTCAGGGCTGGATGCTGCTTTTCATCCTTTTTTTTCTGGGTCTGTGGCTTCATGAAGAATTTGGGTGGACGGGATGAACTTGCAGAGCTTTGCTGCGTGGTCAGGGAAGCTGGCGGCCACTTGTTTTCAAGCCTGAGTTGAACAAAGATGGGGAAACTTCAAGCGCAGATAAATATAATAACAACTCCCCCCAAGCACAGCTGATGATGGATTTAGACAGAGGAAGGGTAAAAAAAAGGAAGGTTAGTGGGCCTGATTGAGCCTGGGGGGATGCTGGAAGGATCCCTCCTTGGGAGAAGGCTGGGATGCTGCAGGAAGGGTTGGGTTTGCCCCTTGCTCCTTAATGGAGGAGGGCAGCCTGGGTTTTGGGGCTTAGGGTGTGCAGCTCAGACCTGCCCAGAGCCAAGCCCCACCTAGATATGCCTACGGGGGGCTCTTTGTGTTAGTGCCTTGCCACTGCTATTTTTGTCAATGGCAGACTGCAGAAACCAACTGTATTCATTGCTTTGCTTGCTTATTTATTTTTCCTCAGTGAGGTTAAGCTCTCTGTGGTGTAATTCCCAGGAGCATTGCTACCTGGGCAGAGCCCAAGCAGGTCTCAGGGCTGTGGGAGGGCGGCCGCAGTGGGCAGCGCTCCCGGCTGCTCCTGTCGCGGCTCCAGTGGGGCTTGGCTTCCTCTCCTCCCTGAAAGGCAATGGGGAAGCAGGAGTAAGTAGTCCTTCTCTGGGGAAGTAATGCACCTGCTACGTGGTGAAACTCACTTTTCTGGTATTTTGTGGCTTCTTGAAATAATAAGATTATTCATGGAAAAAAAAGAAGGACTTTGGTCTGTGGAGGGGTTGGGTGACCCCACTGAGAGGTGGCTGAAGGTCAGCCTGTCTTCTCCCTGCTCATCCCTGTTGACACAGACAGGTGTGGTGGTCCCCCCCACCCTGGATGGTTTGAGGTAGTGACGGTGCTTCCTGGCTGAAAAGCAAGGCCTCAACGTGTTTCACTATTCCTGGAGAAAGCAGCCATGAGGACTGTCCTGGTCTTCGTCTGCCTGGTGGGGATGGCGTGTGCCTTCTCGGTGAGTTCCAGGCAAGGGGGGGACTCCCGGCCTTTCCCAGGCTGGTGTCAGCCTTGTGCCAACCCACCCTTTCCCCCAGGTCAAGAACTGGCTGCGGCGAGCCAAGTTGGATGACTCGGAAGAAAATGCGGTAGGGTCTTTCCAACCCGGCGTGCCCAGCCCCACGTGGTGCTGCTCTTGAGGAAGAGCACATGTGGGTCACTCCTGTACCCAAGCCCCCAGACTGATGGGATTTACCCCCTTCTTCTCCCGGTAGGTGTTCAAGAACAGGCACCGGCATTACCTGTACAGATACGTCTATGTGTATCCCCCGCAGCGACGATACCAGGTGGGTGCTTTGGAGGGGTCGCTGATACTTTGCCACCCACCAAATGCAGGAATATTGGACCAAGTGACATGGGGACATGGTCTGCACCCTCTCTGCCAGTGGTCTGTGGAGCTGGGCACAGAGTGTTGTGACACCAGCTGTGACACCAGCAGAAACCCATCCACCCGCCCACCACTTGGTTTTCCCTCTTCTTAGGGTGGTGATTCATCGGAGGAAGAGGGGGATGGCTCAGAGGAAGAGGAAGGGGGGGTGAGTATGGCAAACCAGCAGCCTGCAAAACAAATACGGGAATTTGGGAGCTTTCTTTGGTTTTGTAGCCTCTGCTCATCAGCATTTGTGGCTGCTGGCCGCCCACAGCCTTGCACTCTGGATGCAACTGGATTTTCTACTCTGGGGCTTATTTTATTATTTTTTGTTGACTTTTTTCCTTTTTCTTTCCTTTTTTTTTTTCCTGGCCGGGGGATGCACCAAACAACCCTGAGACAAACGCTCTGGGTTTCCATTTTCAGTGACTCAGAAAGGAATAGGACAGACCAAAAGGCAGAAGTAGGGAAGTTCACACAAGGAAGAACGTGCTGTTAGGAACTCCTCTTACCTTCCTCTTTCAGGGTGTGTTGCCCCCACAGTGCTGACAGGATTGCTGTGGAAAACACAGTTATGTTCCACACGTGTGTGTGGAGGAACACAAACTGATGAAAATTAGGAAATGCACATTTGTACCAGCCCAGATGGTAATGCTGCTCCTGTCTGCTGGATGAATATGAGCTTGGGCATATGCCCTCAGGCACATGGGTGCTTTGAAAGAAGAATGTGGTATGCCTGGAAACCTCTGTGTCAGGTCTAATCACATCTTTATTTTCTCTTGCTTGCTTGCTCTCTCCTGGAATCTGGTGTTAAAACCCACTTTGGTGGCCTTTTTGGGGCTGGGGTACAGTATGGGGTGGCCCCTGTCCCCTAGGCACCTCTCTCAGCCCCTCCACCTCCTTGCAATTTGCCCCTTGTTGCTTGTTTCCTCCCCTACCACTGCAATCTCTAGGAATAACTAGTGGAATGGGGGAATCAAAGGGGGAATTTCACTCCCCAGGAAGAAACAAAGTGATATGCAGGAATGTAGTTACTGTTTGGGGATGTCCCTTTTGTTTCCAGAGCACCAGAGTAGTGGCTGTTCCCAGGCAGAGATGTTGTATACCTTCACTGGAAGGGGGTGGTCTGCAAGAGAAATTATGCTGAAAGGCCCCAAGGTCAGTTATAGGTACATAGAGACCACCAGCTACTAGATGGGGAGCATCGCTCCCATCAGCACAGCTGGCTGCACCACGCAGTTCAATGGCTCTCCCACTGGAGTGGAAAACAGCCTGGATTTTCTCTGGCATCACGTGCACCCACAGTTTTAGGTCTGAGTTTGCCCAAAATGCCAGGGTAAGTGTCCATGGTCTTGGCAGGCGAGCAGCAGGGATTGCCCAGGGCAGGGATGGCACTGACCTCGCATCTCCCTGCCACAGCTGGGTTCATTTGCTGGTGGCAATGTGCTCCTTCTCCCAGGCTGGGCACTGGGTGAGCTGCCCCACCAGTTCCTCAACGGTTGCTCCAGACTTTGCTTTAATTTGGGATATTCATTGTGTTTTTTTAGCAGAGCACGCTGCTGTGCATGCTGCTGGGAGCCCTGCTCTGGTCTCTGGGGCCAAGCAGTTCTTGGTGGCTGATTGCTGGGGGGGTGTTCAGGCTCACGCCTGGCTTTGAGCCATCACTTCTCACTAACCATCTCAGATGACGTGCAGTGTGTCCACGTGTAGTGTGCCTGTGGCTTTCTCTGTTTACTGGAAACTGGGAGAGGTAACTTCAAAAGAAAACCTTTAGATGCTTTGTAAAGCAAAATGTGTAGCCAGAATGGGAACACCCGACTCCAGCCACCACCACTTAATTGCATGGCTCCGGCTGCCCTGCTGCAGCTTCTCCGTTTCAGCCTAGAACAAGACCCGTGGGAAAGCAGGAAACTTGGAGAGAAGTCCAAATGCTGTGGGGGGATGCTTCATTCCCCCCTCACTGCTGGGAGGGCTGTGCTCCACTCCTGCTGCTAACTCCCTGCCCTGTCTTCTCCCTGTCCCTGCAGGAGCCATTTCATGCTGGCACCAAGGCAGCTGGCCATCTCGCTGGAGCAGCCCCTGGGGACAGCCAGGGTGGGATGGAAGGAGAAGTCGCATCCCTCCAGCAGGTGTGGTTTGGGGATGTGGAGGGGAGTGCCTGTGGGGAGGGGTATGTTCACTGCATGTTTGTTTGCACCCATGAGTGTCCTGCACCCTGTTTCTGCCTTGGGGGCTGCTGTGCAAGGTACCCATGGCTGCATTGAACTCTGGGCATTAACTTGGGGTTGGAATGGGTACCCTAAGAAGACAGTCCTGCCGTGCAAGGTGTGGGAGTGTCCAGTAGTGCCCATGCCTGCCCCTTGCCACATGGCGCTGCAGCCTCCTGACACCCAAATAATGTTGTGCTGTCTTCCCCCTGCCAGGGCAAGGATTGCCAAGGGACCTTGAAGGGGGTCAGGCACAAGGGGGAAGACTCTGAAGATGAAGACAGTGATGAGAATGAGGAGGAGGAGGAGGAAGAGGAGGAAGAAGAAGTAGACGAGAACGAGAATGGCATCAATGGCACAAGCACCAACACCACTGAGGGGGCTGATGGGCCTCATGGCAATGGCACTGCAGTGGCTGAAGAAGGTACTGGTGCAGCTGAGGAAGAGGAGGAAGAGGAGGAGGAAGAAGAAGAAGAAGAGGAAGAGGAGGAGGAGGAGGAGGAAACCGAAGCCACCACCCTTGCCAGCACCACCAACGAAGAGGGGCTGACCCAGCCGACCACTACGGAAGATGGGGGACCCACAGATGCCACCACAGTTGGGGAGCTGTGGGAGTATGATGTGACAGCCAGGGACCATGGCCGGGGGGACGAGGGCACCACCGAGGGCGGGTATGAGGAGCAGGACGAGTACGCCCGCGGGGACAGCTACCGGGCCTATGAGGATGAGTATGGCTACTACAAAGGGCACGGCTATGACGTGTATGGCCAGGATTACTACTACAGCCAGTGAGCGGGTGGGGGTACAGCCCTGGTGCTGCCCCCCACCTGCCCCATCCCACTCAGGAAGGTGCATCCGAAGCTCACTGCAGCCACCGCACACCAGAGGGGACGCCAGGCAGCTTGCCATGCGCCCTGGCTCCATCCCAGGGGGTTTTTGTATCTTGCAAAGTGAAATGAAATAAAGCAACTGAACTGATCTTGTTGGTGATGAAAGGTTTTGCGCTGCCAAATTTGCTGGGGTCAGTGGGGCAGCACAGCACTTGGTGGCCTGAGGGGCTACAGGTGCTCATGCTCAGGGTTGAATCTCATTACTCCAACTCATTACTCCATTACTTCAGATGAAGATGAAAGGAGGGAGGAACAGAAAGGCTAACTTGGAAAGCCGCTACAGAGTCCCCTCTGAAAAATGAAAGACTGCTATGAGGATCACTCACTGCTGTGGGATTACAGCCATGTTTTATGCAGACTTGACATGAATTTCCAATTATAACTTAACCACATCTTCCATTCCTTGATGGCATGCCTCCCATGGCCTGACCACTCAGTAAGCAATGTTAATAAAGGTAAAGGCACGAATTCCTCTTTCTGTGCATCACTAGCTGTAGATGCACAGCCCTGTAATGAGAGCTTTGCTTCTGCATCCCCACACCAGGCATGTGAATACAAGGCTAAGCACCTTGGATGTGTGTTTTGAACACCAGTACTGCAGCCCAAAATGTCCCTGTCACACAGCCTCATTCCCAGGGCAAGGCAGAGCTGTCACAGTGACAGCATTGCATCCACTCGCCTCCTGCATCAGGGATGGGGGTGTGCAGCTCACAGTCTACAGGATCCCTGCTCAGAGTCACTTCCCAAGAGGAGCATGTCCCTGTCCAACTGGGGTTCAGCACTATGGATAGGGATGGAACAAATCCCTCTGGGTTCCAGGCAGGTGCCACCATTTGGGAATAATTATGATCCTCATACACAGTTTATGGCAGGTACCATGCTGCTCTCACACTCCTAGAAAGGAAACCTGTGCTCAGCTCCCGATGTAGGTCCGACTTCAAAACAAGTCTGTTCTCGCAGCAGCAAGCTGCTGGTCACTGTACAAAACTCTCTGTGTGCCAAAGCCGGGCTGCAGCTGCTGGGGAGGCAGGAGGTGCTGCCTGCAGGGTGGGCACCTCCGGGGCCAAATCCCTACGGTGGCACTGGGGAGCCCTGCACGCGCTCACGGTCGGTGGGAGGGACACTAAAGCCCCATCATTCACATCCCCAGGGAGTGCCCAAAGACGTCAGGGAACCAGCGTGGACAAAGGGCCCTGGCGCTGCCAGGGGCTGGGTCCTGCTCCCACAGGGTGCGTAGCTGAGTCCTGTGTGCGTCAGCCTCCCAGGCACCTGGCACAAGCTCTCCTCCCTGAGCCAAGGCACACGGGCTGGCTCTGGTACCCGTGGGGCAGTGTCTGACTGCAGCTCCTGCAGCAAGGGCAAGTTTCATGCTGTCTCTTCGAGTTGCTCCGGCCTGAGGCTGGATGTTGATGGTTTAAGCATTTCTGGTGTCAATGTGGCAGTCGTGCCAGCTCCCAGGGTTTGGGTTGGGACAGAGTGGTGAGTGGGATGGGAGCTGCTGTCACCACTAGCACAGTGAGTGGCTGAGCCAAGCTGGCCGCAGCAGGGAGAACCCTTCTTGGCAAGGGCACAGGTGACCTGCAATGCCACCAAAACTTGAGGCAGGGAGGAGGAGGGTATGTACATCATGCACATCTTTGTTGCACCTTTCCATAGCAAAAGTGGGCTCAAAGGGACCTGTGCAAGAAATGCATGGATTTTTTTTTTTTATCACTATTCTATTTTGCACTTGCACAAGTTTAGCTCAGAAGGGTTGAGGTTGAAACCCAAAAAGCGAGTGTCAGAAGCTACGACTTGGTGGCAGCTCTTGGCTTGGCCAGTGCTGCCCTGTGATGCCAGTCATATCCAGGACCAGGCCTGGCTCAGGGTATTGCCCTTCCCTTTCTGCAGCCCTGCTGGCTTTCCCATGTCGGTCACAGTGAGCACGCCAAGACCCACTGCACACCCTCTTATCAATAACCAAGCTGGATGTGTGCCACACTAAGATCTGCGCTAATCATCGAGCAATTTCGCCTTCAGAACAGATATTTATAAACTGTGCTTTCTGTTTATCCAGCCAGGTGGAACATTTGATAGCTGTCTTTCACCACAAACACATTTTTAGCTGGAAATTACTCCCCCTGGTTATCTGCGGGTGCTGCCAGTGCTGACAAATGTCTCTGGGCAGGAGCTGATTGGTTCTGCACACCTGGGGCCAACTTTAAATTTCAGCAAAGTGGGCATACGCTCCATGGTCTGCCACTGGGATCTGCCTCCAACGGGGAAAGGTAATCTTCTTACCTAGTTTCCTGCCCTGTCTCTCCCTAGCCCTTTGGCTCTGCCCTCCCTGAGCAAGGCTTCTCCTGCTTTGGCTCCAGACAAGCCACAGTGGGGATGGGGACATCCCGATCCTCCACTGTGCATATCTCTGCATTGTGCTCTCTTGAGCCTACATCGCTTTGTACTGCTGATCCTCGTGCATGAATCTCCTTCTGGTGATTCCTGTAGCAATGCTTGTATGGCTGAATATAGTCTCTGGGATGGACCTGCAAGCCCATGCCAAGCTGGTTGGGTGAATGAGAATTATTGGCCAACAAGCTACTGCCTCCTGCCATTTAGCAGTGCTCTTAAAAAGAGCCTGCAGGTTTCTTAATTCAGACTTAGTCTGCAGTCATTCTGATGACCATTTACTGCAAATACCCACCCAAGCTGCTTTGACAGAAGGAGATAGGAAGCTTTCATACCTGATGTGAGAGCACCCACTTGGTGCTGCTGTCCATGCCCTGTGAATGTGGCGAGAACATTGACTTTGCTGCGAGAAACGCAAAGAGACAGGGTGATGTTGAAGGCCGCCACAAAGGCTGGGGGAAGCTGGGGTTGCTGGAAAACCTTGCTGTCATGGGGGCTTTGGGATAAGCAGGAGCTTTTAGGTTGCTGCTAACCGGGAGCATTGGGGACCACAAGTTCCAGGAAGACAAACTCCAGCGATGCTTCCCTTTGTGCCTCCAGGAGCAGCCCGAGATGCAAACAGCCCTGGTCTGCCTGTGCCTGTGCCTGCTCAGCACAGCCCTCTCAACACCTGTGAGTATGGCTCTCCCTGGATCCCAGGGGAGAATCCTGTGCATCCAGTGCTGAATCTGGTGCACTCCAGTGTGCTTTCAGCAGCAGGAAAACATGATTGTACTTGTGTGTAACACCTCTGGTTCTTGGGGAGGGAATTGAGGTGCTACTGCAAAGCTGAATCCAGCAGGAAAAATATGTATTTTCATCAAGGTGGCTGAGCATGTCCCTTCAGTTTAGCAAGCAGGGCATTGCACAAGAGCCGGTCTGGGTGGCTATAACTCTTTCTCTTGATAGGATCTGCTACTTTTTTGGCATGGGAGTAGCCTGAGTGGAGTCACAAAAGCGAGGTGTGAGAAGGATGCTTATCTTACCCATGTGGGTAAAAGGGGTCAGAGGAACATCTGCAGTTATTTTCCAGCTCTCCTAATGTGAAAATTTGACGGGCATAACTAAAGAAAGGACAAACTAAGATAAATATAATAGCAGACAATTTTTTCCTGCATAACTGTTGCTAAATATACTAAATACACAGCTAAAGTGAAAGTCTGCTCCTAGAAAAAGCTTGCTTTTTGGAGACAAGGAGGAGGGAAATCACATCTTCTCTGACAGCTGGGTCCCTGCCATGTGTCTTTTAGCCCTCAGGGCAAGCTTGCACATCCAGGTCTGTAGTAGGGCAGCAGAGGGGAAGGAATAAATCAGTACAGATTTGCTTTTCAGATAGGGGCAGAGAAGGGAGAAAGTTAATACTCTGCTACTTAGCCAGGGCTGTAATCCAGACTTTGATAGTGTTCACAAACAATGGAATAACCTGGGAGCATTTAATCCTCTAGGGCATGTTTCTGTCCCTTTCAGCTGAACTTGGGATGTTTCAGTGACTAATTTTTGCTGAGATCAAAGGGGTCTTCCCTCCATGGGCCTGTCTCTCCCTCTGGCATGTAGGGAATACCTGAAATGGCTTGATGGGGCTCATAGGATGCTCCCACCACCAAGTGCCCCAGCTCTGAGGGATGCACTGGCCAATGCCTCCCAAAAGATGCCAGGATAATCAGGGAGAGCTGGAGGCCTGCAAGCATGTACAGAAACCTGGCTATGAGGGCACAGAGGTTGCTGCTCAGCTGGCAATTAAACACTAGGGAACACCACCAGTTAACCAGCTCCAGGCTCCCATTGCAGTCAGATCCCAGCATTAAACTGGAGAATTGTGATATGAGCAGTGGTACTGTGTATTAAAACTGCTCTGCAATAAAATGCTCTGTAGCAGACCCAAGTGAAAGCGTATTTGCAACCCAACAATACCCTATGAGAAGTAGTGTGTAATGCAATCATGCTGTAGCAGAATTTGCAATACTTTTCAGACCCTGGAAATGGGGTTTTGACCTTTCCTATTATTGCTGTCTTTAAGCCAGCACCCCAAGTAGTGCCTGGGAATTTATTGGCTTATCAATACAGTTTTCCCACCCTTCCATGAACACTGTGTCATGTCCATCATGCTGGGCAGGGTGTGTGGCCAGCAGTGGGCATTGGCAGCCACTTGGATGCTGGGGCAATGTTTGATGTCTCAGCTCAAGCCTGTATTTTGCTGCCCACAGGTGCCGCCACCACTGCCTGAGAATGCTGCTGGGAACTGTATGGGACAGCACCGGGTATGTACCCCCCTGCCTCATCCCGACCCCACAGGGTGCCCTGCAGCAGAGGCATAGGGAGAAAAATTTGCTTTTGGAGGGCAGCTTCAGTGAGCCATGGAAAAAGAGATCAGCAGTGCCTTTGCATCTGAGCAGCCCTTACAAATAGCAGGGGTGGGGAAAGGTGTGACCTGCTCAGGTGAGGGAAGGGCTTCCCCCCATGGGCTGCTGCTCTGCCCCTGCCCAGCCTCAGAGCACAAACGGTTGATGTACGAACACAGGTGAGGGTGTAAAAGTCTCAGACTCAACTGCTGCAGGGTTTTTTCAAAGTGTTTTGCTGTAAAATGCATCAGTATCATAATTCAGATGAGTAATGTGGAAGAAAATGCCTGGTTTTTCCTATTAGAAACTAGCTGCTGTCCTTCCAGTGCTTTGATTGCCATCAGTCCCTTAATTCATGTCTGATGGGACCATCGACCAGGTTGTTTATTCAAGCCTTAAGTCACCTTGCAAAAAAAACCAGCAAACCCATTGCTCCTGAAAGCAACCAGAGGCAGAAAAATGAGCCCAAGGGAAAACAAAACCCCCAGAGTCCAGGATATGAGAACATGCATCCTGCCCAGGTCTCTGCCTATGCTGGCAGCCATGAGGTGATGGGAGCTACTCCCTGCACTGGGACCTCAGTGGGTACTGGTGGGACCTGCTGCTGTGCCACACATAGCAAGGGAAGATCCTGCCAATGCATTTAATAAGAAAATTGTGCGGTTTGTTTATTTTCTTCCCCACCAGATACTTCTGAAAGGCTGCAATGCCAAGCATGGCTTCTATGTTTTCAAATATGTCTACTCATTCTCAACGCGGAGGAACCAGACGCAGATAAAGGTGAGGAGGTAGCCAGGTGGCACGGCGGGACCCTGGCTTGGCTGCCCCAAGTGCCCCAAGCAGCCATCTGTCACCAGGGATGACCCTGACCTCTCCCTTGTGTGTACTGCACAGAAAGAAGAGGCTGACCGCCAGAGTATTGTCCCCAGACGCCGGCTGGATGAGGACAGTGCCAAGCGGGAGCTGCCAGAGGCCAGCACGACCCTAGAGCGCAGTGACAATAGCAGCACTGAAGCAATTGACAACGTGATCATCCTCAAGCCCCAAAACCACAGCACCGCAGGCACTGGCAGGGATGCTCCCAGTTCTCGCCCTGACACTGGCACACGAGCGCGTGGTGGTGTTGGCGTTGCGGGTCCCACCCTGTCCAGCTCAGAGGGCAGTGGAGATCTGGATTTGGTGGTTGAAGTTGATGGTGATGTACCCATTCTCCCTCAGGGTGAACATCCCAGTGAGGTTGTGGTGGGGAACAGGTCGAGTGTCAGGAGTGAGGACAAGGATGATGGTGCCCCCAGAGTGGTTCCAGTGGAGAGGGCCACGACAGCTGGGATGGAGAGGGCCCTTGCCACTGGAGGGACAGGGGATGAGGGCAGCGGTGAGTCCACTGTCTCTGGCCAAGGGCAGGAGGGTGTCATGCAGAGCACAGGGACAGGAGGCATTGCTCTTGCCTCTGTCACTGAGAAGATGGAGGATGTCCAAGTTGATACTACAGGTGTGGATGAATATGCCTACATCCCTGACTCGAGCAGTGTCACCATCACCCGTGGGAACCTGGGCAGCACACCAAGGACCACAAGTTTCACCCAGGTCTCTCCAGACAAGGATGACGAGGTTAACATCTTCATTGGGAGGGCCGACATCCACGTGGGAGAGCAAGAAACCACCCAGGCCAGTGCCACTGTGGGTAGCAAGGTTGACAGCATCGCCATTGCGGCAACCAGGAGCTCCCTCCCCAGGCTGGGTGTCACTGTGGCACCCAATGATGGTGATGATGACAGCACCCCTTCTCACAGGCAGCCTGAAGGACCGGGCACGACAGCCACCCCAAGCCATGGGGACAGCGTCACCAGCAGCCTCAGGGATGGTCATCCTACTGGAGAGGATGAGGAAGGTGACACCACCACTGGTACTG
Source organism: Sclerurus mexicanus (assembly GCA_013396755.1). Taxonomy (NCBI): domain Eukaryota; kingdom Metazoa; phylum Chordata; class Aves; order Passeriformes; family Furnariidae; genus Sclerurus; species Sclerurus mexicanus. Next base: position 68,316 of record VWZF01006547.1, read on the forward strand.
ATGGAGAAGTACTGGTGACCCCTGTCCCCTGGAGGGTCACTGGTGGTGACATTACCATCCCCACTGTTCCCAGCATCCATGGGAAAGATGATGATGATGAGGCGAGAGGTGAGGGGCAGAGGTTCAAAGGGAAGGCAGACCATCTGGCTACCACAACTCCCCACCGGGGAGGTGACAAGGAGGCCACTGCCACTGTTCCAGCTGAAGGGTCCAGCATCCGTCTGGCCACTGTCCCAACTGAAAGAGCCAGAGTCCACCTGGCCACTACCACAGCCTCCCCCGGGGTGAGCGAAGGGGACTGCACCACCTCCTTGGTGACAGCCAGCACCCAAGAGGCAGGCAGGAGCACTGTGGCAGGGAGAGAAGGGAGTGGAGAAGTGAGGTCACCCACCCCCCAACCCCGTGGGGAGGGACAGCCTGGGGCAGGAGTGAGGGTCCGGCCAGGAGGAGCAGGGCTGGACAAGACACCCAGGACGGACAAAGCACCATCCCCAAGTGGGAAAGCCAGCAGCCAGGCGTCGAGCAAGGCTGAGACAAAGGCTGGTGGCCATGGTCACGATGCCGGGGGCAGGTCGCATGCCACCAAAGCAGGGAGGAGCCCCACTCCACAGGCAGGGCAAGACATGGACAGCAGGGCAGCGGGCAAGGACCGGGAGAGCAGGCGAGGTGGTGACACTGGGGCAGCAGTGTCAGGGACCAGGGGTGGCCGCCTGCCTGGGCGCCACAGCAGGAGGCTGGGGACTGGGGCACCAGGGGCATTCGCAGCCCTGGGCCACAGCAGACAGGTGGACCAGGTGAAGCGGGCTGATGAGCTTCACCTCCGCGAGAGGGCTTTTTACACCCTCGGCGGGGCTGGAGGTGGCCCCCACGGCCCCTACAGCAGCCTTGGGAGTGCTGACAGCAGCCAGTCCTCCGAGGGGGACCGGGGCAGCCACAGTGACAGTGGACAGACAGGACTTCGGTCCTCAGGGTGGGGATCCCCTGGACACCCCCACGGCCGCTGGATCCAGGGGTCTCTCTGAGGGGCTGCTGGTGTGCACCCTGGTGAGCTCCAGTGGTGGAGTTGGGGGTTCCCACGTGTCATGTTTACCCCCTTGGCATCCCCGCTGAGGGCTCTGCTCTTGCCTGGGTGAGAGGCACCCTGCATATAACTGAGGAGCACATGGTGCTTCACAGCCCAGGAGCCAAAAATCACTGCATCATGCAATCTGCTGTTAATTTGAGGGAAGCTGCACCTGGTGCTGCAGCAGGGATGCATGGGTTTGCTGTGCTAGACAGCCATATAACAGCAGCCATGCTACACGGCATAGGGTGGCACTGTTTGTGCACTGATGCGAAGCAGTAAAGAAACAGTGAGAAAAAGCCTCTGTCCTCGCGTTCACTTTCAGCCTACTGGAGAAATAAAGGCATTTCTGTACCTGAAGATTTGCTCTCTCTGGTGTTTGCAGTGTTTGCTACTCTGCCATTAGCAATGTGCTGGGGGGGAGCTGGTCCCTAAGCACAAGGGCTTTTCTGACCCCAGTACATCCCTGGCCCAGGCATCGCCTGTGGGGTTGCAATTTGGCCAAAAAGCCCCACACAGCCCTCCCTGGGGGTATCAAACCCCACTGGAGCCTGCCCAAGGCCACCTGCCTCTCTGGGCAGATAGTCCTTGCTTGGGGAGCCCCACAGAACATCACCCTCTTTGGCTCGTCCATCTCCTGCAGTGAGAAATCCCCATTGTGCCCTCCAGAACACTGACCATGTGCTGGCCACACTGTCCTTCCAGCAGCACCTGGCCGTGCTGCCACCATTCCCACCGCTGGGCCCCGCACGCAAGGCAGGCTGGGCTTCAACATGCTGGATACATGCCCTCACTGGTGCCTGAACTTAATCACTGTTTATGCAATTGCAGGTTGCTTTTTCTGTCCGAGAAGCTGCTAAAACAGGCGTGTTCTGCAGCACGCCAGAGCGAGCGGCACAGGAGGAGCAGCATCAAGCCTTGAGCAGGACAGGTGCTGAGGGGACTCCTCACCAGTGCCACACTCGTGCAGGGCGGGGATGGGAGCAGCCCCAATGTCAGTGATGTGCCCACAGAGTGCCTGCTCCCCTGCCCTCTGCACAGCTGCACTCAGGGAAGTGGCAGATCATGTTTTGGGCCATAGAACCACAGAATGGTTTGGGTTGGAAGGCACCATCTGGTTCTAACTCCCCTGCCATGGGAAGGGATGCCCACTGGACCAGGTTGCTCAGAGCTCCATCTAACCTGGCCTTGAACACTTCCAGGAATGGGGCATGCACAGCTTCTCTGGGTAGCTTGGGTCTCAGGGACTGTGCATAGTTGATGGATGCTGGAACCACCATGACCAGGATAACACTGTGTATCTCATTGATGCTATCAGTTAGCACCATCTCTCAGGGCTCTGCTTTGCTGCAGTTCATGCTCTCCAGTGGAAAGGATCAAAAATTGCATGTGCCCACTATGCCCCCACCAGGGCATCAGGCCCCGGTTCCCCCAGTGGTGCCAGTGCTGCAGGGACATGGAGATTGAGGCAGCCTGCACCAGGGGTTTACTGAAGCTTCCCAGGCTTGGGGCAGCATCCAGAAGACTCCCAAAGGCTCAGGGACCCTCTGTGCTGGCCCCTCTGGCTCAGAGTGAAAGGGTCTACAGGGCTGCTGGTAGCCTGGGCTGGGTGACTCACCCCCGGAATTGCAGCGGCACATCACACCCCAAGTCTGATGGACTGTGGCAGTGCTCCGGGGAGCTTGGGCTCAGCATGATTGCTTGGCAAATGAAGAAGGTGGTTTAGGGATCTCACCGCTGGCAGGGCTGGGAGTGGTGGGTTTGCAGCCCTGAGGGGACCGTGGCGTAGTGCTCAGCCACCTCCATCATCAGTCCTGGCAGCATCCGTGTCCACGGGATTAAGAAACATCCCTAAGCAAGGGCTGGGCACCATCTAGTGGAGTAAAAAGCCTTATGCTGGAAAGGTTTTGCACCCGTGGAATGATGCTCAGATCTGCCTGATGCTGGAATGGGCACGACTGCCCTCTTGCCCCACTGCTTCTCCCTTGCTTTCCTGGGGACACCTGCCTGAATAGCAAGGTCACGTATAAAACTGGCTAGTTTGGGTATAAATGGCATACAGTTACAAACCAGCATTACCTTCTTGCACAGTTGCTGTTAAACCATCTGGAATTTTTGTGCTTGAATTTCTGGCTCTACACCCCGGGCGACATGGCATTTTGGGATGGTCAACCCTAACCTCCTTCTCACCACCAACAAAGTGCCTGGCTCTGCTCTTCCACAGCTCACCTGCCAAATAGCACAAGCAGCCACTGGACAGAAAAACTGCAAGTTTTTCAAGGAAATGGTTTTCCTTGGATCAAAGTGGGAAGCTGTTTTATCTTGTAGTGAAGGCTGAGCTGATGACTGCTGGCAGGGTAGGAGCTGGCAGGTGGGTCACTGCCACTCCTCATGCTCCAACACCCATAGCAAGATTACAGCTGGGGCAGAGGTGGTCACAAGGCCTGGAAGGTGTTCCTTTGTGGCCCTTTGGTTTTTGGCTCTACTGAGCTGTGTATTTTTGAGGAAGGTTTTAATTTAGACCTTATTTATATATATACATTTACTTCTGGTTCCCGTGTGTTGTTATTGTTTTTTTTTACTGAAGGGCAGTGATTTATCAAAAGGTGTTTCTTCATGTGGGCTGTTGCTGAAGTAATTTAGGGTCTCTCCTATGTCACTGAGGAAACCTGTTGAACCCAGCCTTTAGGTATTCAAGCCCCTGAGGAAGCTTTCTTATCTCTCCTGCGGTTGTGACCTGCTCCTGCACAACTTTGCTGTGTCATGCTCTTGCACAGGCAACTGCTTCAGGCCAGCAAAATTGCAAAGAACTGCTAAAATACGTATTAAAAGAAGTCTAACAAATAATGAAGAGCTTTGAGAAATCATTTGAAGAGGCAAGGATCACTCCACATTGTGTCTTTTACAGGTTTAGAGGCTAGGCAACTCAGATAGGGTGTTGGGCACCAACCTTCAGCATGGAGCTTAAAAAGGAGTTTTGAACTGGATGTTTTTAGGTACAGAGCTCGATGCCGACTATGCAGAGGGGGCCAGGGGTGCCCATCACAAATAGCTCTTCTCAGAGTGCAGATACTTTCATGGCTCTGTGGGGACAGCAAGGGCAGTCTGGAGAGACATGGGTACTTCCCCCTTGTAACACCGTGGTTTTTCAGAAGAGGGCAAAAGCAGACTGCCTGAGGGAGAACAATGACACTTTTTTCCATCACCTGCAGCAGTTACTCAGTGCCATTATCCCATGCCAAGGAGCTGAGACTGAGATGGACTGAAATACCACACAGACCCCCAGCAAAGCCCTTGTCCCAGTGCTCAGCCTTCTTGCTCCTAAGCTGACAACCAAACCTGGGCAATTGGAGGGGCCCTGAGCACATCCAGGTTTTGGAGGATGGAAGATGCCTCAAAGCCTCCATCCTTTGCCAAGAGAAGCACTTAGTGCCATTGAGAAGGCTGCAAAGCAATAAGAAACCCGAGTTGTTCATACACAGAACAAGCCACCCACTACTGCCTACCTTCAGGGGCTTCAAAAATGTTTTCATTTACTCTGAACAGTCTTAGTATGTGTTTCTTTAATAGACCATCCATCATCACTTCCCTGTGAAGCGCTTGGGAAACATACTCTGAAGTCATAACCATTGCTATAGTCAAGCAAAGGCACATTTTGACACATGAAGTGCAATATAGTTCTCAGGGAGACTAGTAAAAATTATTATTGATCAATAATATAATCTTCTTGGGGCTTCTTTTGGTAATCCTTGCCTATTTCCCTGCATCCTTATACTGGATTTAGAGGGACTGGTGTGCAGGGCGGCTTTGGGGAGTGCAATCCTGTCCCTCTGCCAAGCCGTGTGGGGAGTCAGGCATCATGCTCCCTCCCATGGATAACCCACGCTCCCTCCCATGGATAACCCACACATCCCTGGCAGCCTGGCAGCCCGTGAGGGTGATGCAGCCCTCTTTGCTTGGGTCCACCTGGTAGCAAAACCAGCCTGCCCTTGGGCAGGCCCCTGAGGGCACCTACAGCCATGGCCATGGGGCTGAAGGACTGGGCTAGTTGCTGGACCTCTGCTGCCTTGCGGAGTGCAGTTGTTTGTCTACCCACAGCTCAAAATCATTTTGGTTATTAAAGATAGTGAGTCAAAGAGGGAGAGGCAGCACCAACCCAGCCGGGGTGGTGACTTGTCAGCAGTGATTACCCTGCAGCAGGCTTTATTGGCATACAACATCTTATACTATATTCACCTTTCTTAAGTTACTTTATGATCCCTGCTCTGACCCCCAGCCTGCTCCTGATTTGGGAGAGTACAGAGCTGACAATCCCTGGTCAGTGGACAATGTATTACTCACTTATGAGTTGTTTTCATCTGCCAAAAAATCCTGGCAAAGCATAGCTATTGTGTGAAAATCCTGATGCTGTCCTTCCAGGGCGATTAGTAACCAAGCCAGCTCAATCTGGGCTTAGTTTAGGCTGTTTGCTATAATTAAACTTCTATTTTTTGAAGTTAATAGATGCAAACTTCTTTCGTCATGAAATGGAAAGGCAAAGGGTGTTTCAGAGGTCTTACACCTTGCTTCAGAGCTGGCCAACATTTCAAATAGGAGCTATTTATAATAATGCATGTCAAGGGTAGTTCCAGGGAGAGAGAGAGTAAATTACAGATCTAACTTCCCAAAATTAAACTACAGGGTATGAACAACAGAAGAGAGACCTTGCACTAAGAAGCCAGCAACTGTCAGACAGCTCTGTACTGAGTGACAATGACAAAGATGAAACAGCAGATAATGATGTGTATGTGACTGACACAGCATCTGAAGAATAGGGGCCATTGGAAGAGGAAACTGCAAGTTCAGAGTACATAGGCCTCAGGACCAGTGATTTTTGCTGCCTCTTTTTTTTTTTTTTAATACAGACAGGACTAAGTTATACTGCCATGGCCTGGCTTATCTTTGAAGCCTTCACTTTACTTATTTCCCTCTTTCAGGGGATTGCATCCTGTGCTGCATGATGATGAAATGTTTGCATATTAGGAGAAAGAGGCAGCCCAAGGCACATGAACAACTTTGCATACAACCTTAGAGACGAGTTTGGGAGTATGGCAAGAGAGGGTGATTAGGCACAGGCCCTAGCTCATAATGTATTGCATTTACTTTTCTTGTCAGGCTCTAGTGGTGATGTTAGATATGGAAATGTTTTAGTTGGTATGGATAGCTTGGCATCACGAGACTGGTAGGCAGCAGCCAGGCAAATTTTGTGCAGGTTTTAATAAAGCTGGTGTACTTTGAGCCTTTTGGATTACTGAAAGGCAAACTGAGAGAGTTAAAGATATGCAGCGTTCTAAAAAAAAAAAAAGGCATCATGCCTCGTCAGTGCAGTCAGATGATTATGTGATTTCATGTATCAGTAACCCTCGATGCTGAGTGATATTAGTGACTGCATGTTCTTCTGGGTTCTCTTCTCTCCAGGGCATGGCCAGCAGGTACTGTTAGGTGTCCAATTTTTACTCAGAGGTAAGTATCCTCATGTTGTCATCCCTTCAGCTTTGTGGGAGGGGGAAAAGGGCAGAGGATGAGCTGTGCAGCTCATGTGGGATGGCTCATGTGAGATGCTGCAGGCAGCTGGCTTGAAGCACAGACCTTGCTTTGAAGCTCCACAAGTTTCTTCTTGATGGTGTACACATAGGGAGAAACCCATGTCAAGATAGCACTGGCAGATCTGGGGGCTCCTTATTATTCTAGTAGTAAGGGACTGATTCCAGATATTCCAAGTCCTATTTGCCTGGTACCAAGACAGCAGCAAACTCGAATTCTTTCCTCCTAACACATGTTGTGGTTTCCTTTCTTCCACATTGTGCAAAGTGAACGACTGATCGTGTCAACGCAGTGTGGCCATGTCTTCTGCAGTCAGTGCCTCCCTCTTGCCCTTGAGACTGCCAGCACTTGCCCAACCTGCAGGACAGAACTCACTCCTGAAGACTATTGTCCCATTTATACATGAGTACTTCTATTTCTCAGGACAGACTCAGATGGATTTGGGGGGTTAGACAGTATAGAGATGTTTTTCTTTATGTATATAGTTCTTGTTGTGTACAGTTCTGTTTTGCCTGAATTTAACTATAAATAAATTATTTGTTTAAATATAGTAAAGTCTGCCTGTTCATCTGTGTTGGATTCTGCTGGTAGATAGAGACTTCTTTTAACAGGTAGAAATAAAACCCTTGGTTTGATCAGTCAGAAGCACTTGTTCTTTTCATCACACTGTAGTCATTGATTTTGGGGGAAAAATGCTAAAGGCATAAGCTTTGTAGTTCTTGGGGCAGTGTGTGTTGTATGGGGAAAAGGATACAGGCACTGCTTGGGGTGGGAGGGCTTCTGTTTCTCAGGACAGCTTTCATGATTTCATTATTTCAGTGCTTTGAAGATTGAAATAGCAGCAGACTGTGCACACACATCAAAAAAAAATATTTTCTTTGAGAATATAGCTGTGTAAACCACTGTGTTCAACATTCAGCCTGCAAAAAGATGCCTTTACCTGTGAAGTAAAGACATTAAGCAACCGCTGGGAAGCGCACCACCATCATCATTACCATCACTATTATCTTCATCACCATCACCATTTACCTTTCCCTCTGCAAAAGCAAATTGTCTGCAGAGGGAATGAGGAGCCAGCAGCAGCTCCTAGAAACTTAATGCTGACATGGGCTGGCAGCAAGTGTCCCCATCAGTCACAGGGAGATACACGGGACGTCACCAGTGAGTGCCAGCAGGCATGTACCTGTCCATTTTTGGGGGGAGAAAGCATCGTGCTGAACGCACAGGTCGTTTCTCTAACTGCCTGCAGGGCTAAGTGAGACCTGCACTTCCCAAGCTCTGGTTTCAGTGCAAACATCTCCATCTGCCAGCTGGCCGTGGTACTTCACAACTCCGGGGCTGTCGCTGCTGAAACATCGTACCCTGCATGAGAGCCTTGCACAAGGGCTTGTCCTACATTTCTCCTGCAAAACTTCTATTTCATCAGTGGAGTTTTCAGTTTCTGAGGATGGAAACCTCAAGGAAAAATAAACTATCACGAACTTGAGGCCCCGTTACCTGCCCAACCACCACTGGATGTGGCACCTTCAGGGCTGACCTAAGAGCATTTTCAACCAGAATGCCAAGTTCCTTGCTGCCTGGGGAGAAGGAAAAATATAAAGACAGTTGCATTGTTACGCTGACATTTCTTGTCTATTTAAATCAAAAGATAACAGTTTGCTGCAAAATGTCATATACAAAAAGCCCTGCTTCCTTCTGTAAAGAAACTTCTTAATAGGTATTTTTAGGATAGGAATTCTTTAGTCCTCTACTGCATTCTCTGGATTTTGTAAGTTGTGCATTTGGGAAAACATACTTTTACTTCTTCCAATAAATCTCACGGAAGTTCAATCCACACCCATTCTTTGATTTTGTTTGCGTGTTTTACACCTGCTCCATCAGCAGCCTGTCATGCCAGTGGGCCTTTGCCAAACCCTTTACACCAAGCATAAAGCTGATGTGAATAGGAGTCATCTGGACAGGCGGGGGCTGGCAGCCAAGGGAGAACACATCCCCAGTCCCATCCCGATGACTCTCCTATCAAAGGCCCCACCTGAGGGAAGCCCAGGTATCCAGGGGGGGAAGGTACTGCCTCTTCAGAGATGTTTCACCCAGAAGAATTCCTGCTGTGGCCCTAGCACGATGCTCACAGAAGCACCTACAGACTTTTGTGCCTCTTGACTCAATTGTGGCACAAGCCAGGGTGGCAGACCCTGTAGCTTGGTGCTATGGGAGCATCTAAATGTGCTTTGGGAAGCTGAGAAACCAGTTGCTTGAGCAGGCAACACAACTGGGAAAAAAAAAGAGAATTTGGAAATATTACTTTGTCAGTAACCATTCTGTTTCCACAAGATAGCAAAAACAAATTTTCCTTTTCAAGCAAGAGCCCAGCAAACAGTCCAGAAAGAAAAATAACCAACCAAACAAAATCCAAACAAATAAACAAAAAACTCTCCTGCCAAACCAAACCAAACCAAAGCCAAACCAAAAAAAACCCCAAACCACATGCATGAGACAGCTGTGGTACGAAACACAGGTTAAGAGCTACTCCCCCCAAAATCCCCCAGGTGAAATGACACAAGGAAAAACTCCTCCCAAACCCCCCCAGGAATCAGTGTGTTGTAGTCAAGACACCAAACTGCCTTCAGGGAGGAGAGCAAACGCTGAAAGTGCTGTGGTTTAGGTTGGCATGTTATTGCCAATACAAATGGCTGTTACAGAGCTCATTTCACATCTGTGTTATGAGGTAACCATGATAAAATGGATGGATGCAACATTTTCGTCAAGCCCAGTTGACTCTGGGAAGATTATGTGCAGGCAGTAGATTTATAAATGCGACGTGGGACCCGTATTCTCCTCCCAGTGCCTTTTTGGCTTTGGGTTGATTTTAGGAGGGAAAGTGGTTCCAGATTTCCAGCTAAGCCAGCCCAGGATCATCTCATGCCCTGGTAGTCTTTTTATGCATATGAAGTGACAGAGGTTAATTTTCTTCATTCTGTATGTGATGCTTTGTGTTGTTACAGAGTACTGTTTGACATGACAGACATAATTAAGAAAATTAACATGACTGAGAGCCCAGACCTGGTATGCTGTAGGCTCACCTGTCAGGGGCTTGGGACCATCATTACCAGTTACTGACTGGGACTTGTTTTTCCCATGCAAGTGCTGTGTATTAGCCATGTCAAAAGACAGGGAGGATTTGCTCCAGTTTTCAGTGTTTCTCTGGCACTTTGCTATGGGGTGCTGGAAATTACAAGTCATCTTAGCTAAAAATAGAGCAATTTTGGTTAATATGGGAGATGAATGCAAATGGCATGGGAGCAGTTGATGGGGCAGTGATGCCTAGAGGTGATGAGAGGCAGTTTTGGAGGGTATTGCATCAAGTTTGTCTGCCAAATATTTCTAGTAAGGCTGCTGATGGCAAATAGCTTCCAGTAAGCCACTAACACCATGAAGTGGTGAACAATTAAAAAATAAAAATACAAGGGGAGAAGTTAACATTATCCCAATATTAGCCTCTAAAAAGATGACCAGCAGTTACAGCTTCCCTTGGCTTCCCGCTTGCCCTAAGGATGCAGCAACCCCAGTGACTTTTTCAGTGTCAGGATTTCTCCTCCTAGTACTTTGGGTTTAATTTAAGACATGTGTAGAGATAGAAAGATGAGCATGTTGGCAAAGCTTCACACCTGACCCAGTCCTGCTGTTTCAGAATGGACAGTTGTTAGCAAAGCCACATGGAGAAAGGCAGGGCTGTGTTTTCCAGATGCCGGAACGTAGGTAATTAGAAACCTGCTGCCCCAGAGCCATAGGTTAGAGGGCTTTGAGCCCTTGAGCAGAAAGTGCAAGTGAATGTCAGTGGGGTTTTGGGAAATGATTTTTTAACGTTCAGCCTGTCTCAGCTCTTAGAGGACACAGAAGTGTTTTTAGAAAATGAAGGGCTTTCACCTGCCTTGCACTGTGACTTGTGCCCTCCTGAAGTGGGAATTAAACCATCTTTTTTTTGTTTCCCTAATAAGGTGGGTGTAGATGGCAGAAAAATTCAGGTTTTTTTGTGAAACTGTAAAAAGTCAGCATAGGCTTCAGTATGCATTTTCAGGTACTGATATCAAATTTCCCAGCCTCTAGAGGAAATTCTCCTTTTTGAGCCATTTTTGCCACCACTTGTGTTCCCTTGCTAGTGCTCACAGTCCTGAGACCATTCCAGTTCAAAACTTGGAAGTGTTTTTGTGGAATTCAGGGGACACTGACCAAGCTTAGGAGAGTGCTGTGGCTTGTGGACCATGGAGTGCAGGGCAGCTCTGTGCAGCTGTAGAGTCCCTGGAAAGGTGTTTTTTCCTGTGGTGACAACTGAGGACCCCCAGGGGGTATGATGGGTGTAGTCTGCATGAGGAAAGCCACAGCATAGGTTGGAGCAGGACACTTTGCCTAAGCAGGGATACAGCAGCCCAAAATTTGTCTTACAAGTTTATCAGTGATGACCTGAGCAAAAAGAGTCAGCTAATCATTGATAAGATCAGTTGAGGAGGGTCTGCTGGTTTTAGTGTTGAAGAGTGCTGAGACCAGCTTGACCAAACTATCAGACTCCACCACAAGGACATGCAAGACAGAGGCTCCCTCACTAAGGCTGGGAGCAGCAAAAATGTGCATGCCCTGATACAGAACTGAGGGTCAGGAGTGTTGAGCAGAAGAAACTAGAGAGTTGCTAACAACTTTTTCAGAAACAAAACATATTTTGCTGAGTAAGGTCACAGCACATAATCTGAAAAAATGCATATGACTGACAGCTAAACTCTTTATTCTCTAAAAGCTCAGAGTTTTTAATGGTAGGGTCTCCTAGCAAACCTCTTCTCAGAGTGTGTGTGGAGATTCCTCCCTTGAGTGGGTATGCCCCTCAAGGTTACTCCTTGAGCCTGAGCAGAAGAGATTTGCCCCTGGTCATCGCTATGGGTGAGTAACATCTATCTCTACTTAAAAATTGTTTGGCTAGCTTTCATGTTATTGCTTCAATATAATTGCTTTATTATAGTTAGTTCAATATTGCTTCAAAAATAGTGCACTATACTAATAGTTATAGCTATCTGTACTGTGTGGTAAATAATTCTGATTAGACTCCTTTTTTTCTCCCTAATCATGATCATTATTGCAACCAATTAAAAGCAATCAATCTTTTATTTATATAAATATATTTGGTTTGCCATCCTTAATCCTGCAGGATGAAGTTGTGTAAAGGTAGACATTAACCACTGAAAAATCTGGGGCTAAGACTGGATCCATGTGCACACAGACTCTTCTCTGAGAAGGAGTTTAGAAAACAAGGGGTTCTTTCCACACCTCGTAACTCAACAGGAGGGCTTCTCTAACAACCTTTGCCTGAAGTTCCCACTCTGCCCATGACACAGGTGCCAAAAACCCACTGTTGTCTTAGGTATCTCAGAGCCTGCAGCAGCTGTTGGCAAGCCCTTCACACCCGCATTTCACCTCTTGGCAGACGTGTTGGGGAAGCCTGCTGGATGCAGGTCCTGCACACTAGGCTGCTTTACACCCTCTTCCCATCAGAAACTTGATTCAGGGACAATTTCTGGGCTCATAAAAAGCACATATTTAAGGAGGGATGGCAGCGGGACTTGGCTTCCTTTGTAAATAAACATCAGGGGTGTGTAATGCGATAGCACGTATACTTGGCTCCAGCTGGGCTGTTTCTCTATAGTGTGTTGTTTTGGTGTTCTGGACCAGAAATCTGTAGGTCTGTTTTTGTACCAGCGACTCAACCACTAAACTGCTTAACCTTCTCCGCAGTCAGCGTCTCGGAAAAGCCAAACACAAGCAACTTGGGCTGCATGAAAACATGAGCTGCAGACTGGCCTGAAAGCCAAACGAAAGCTATAATTTACTGGAAGGGAAGGTCCTCTTTAAATTTACAGAAAAGAGCATATATAGAAATCTAACAAAAGCATGTAATGATTGTCTGGAAGAGACCAGGGGATGCTGCTGCGAGAAGTGATGATGTGGATCAGTTTGCCTTGGTCAGGTCATAATCCCACATCCTTGCTGAGGAGCATCTCTTCTTACTACTAAAACTGCAAGTGCTCAGCTTGAATTGAAATCAGCCAGAAATTTCAAAAACTGCAAGAGAGGGTTCTACAAACACATAAACAACAGGCAGAGATAGAAGGAAAATACTGGCCCGCTCTTAAAAAGGAGAGATCATTTAGTCACCAGCAACACTGAAAAGACAGAGGTTCTCAACACCTCCATCTTTACTAGCACTGCTGGGCCCCAGGCCTTGGGAACAACAATCCAGGTCTGATGCAAACACAGAGCCACCAGTGTCAGTGGAGGGAGAATTGGTATGTGACCTATTAAGGAGCTTGGCCCCTACGGAACGAAATCCACCCGAGGGTGTTAAGAGAGATGGGTGACGTGAGGCAGCTCTCCTTGTTGTGGAGATTGGGGGACATCTCAAAAGGCTGGAAGAGGGCTAATGTCACTCCATCTACAGGATGGGGTGACGTTCTTGGGGTGTTCTGCTCAGGGTCAGGAGTTGCACTCAATGATCCTGATGGGTTCCTTCCAACTCAGCATATTCTTTGATTCTATGATTCTAAGAAGGAACTGGAGTAGGATCCAGGAAATTATAGGCTCATCAGTTGTACTTCAATCCCTGTGAAAGTTATGGAATTAATCCTCCTGGGGGTTATCACAAATAAAATGAAGCGTGTGAGTGGGAAAAGCTAGCATGGATTTACCAGGGGCAAATGGTGCTTGACAAACCTGGTCTCCTTCCATAGCAAAAGAAACAGCTCAGTCAGTGAGTGGGGAGCGGTGGGCATTGTCTACCTGGATTTCTCCATGGTATTTGATACTATTTCCCACAGCCTCCTCCTGAAGAAATGAATGAGTTATGCTGTAGACAAGTGGTCTGTGCAGTGGGTGAAGAAGTGACTGAGAGGCAGCACCCAGAGGGTGGTGGCAAATAGCTCCTTTTCAAACTAGCAGCCTGTCACAAGCTGGTTCCTCAAGAGCTGTACAAAAACGAGGTGATGCTCCAGCACAGGCAGGGGAGCGGGATGGAGGAGTGTTGCTACTTGTGGGAAACACCTTTAGAAAAATGGGATAAAACAGTTCTAGTTGGCACATATTTGAGTGGAGTTCTGATGACAATGTACATTGTACATGCAGGGACAGCCTTAGGTAAGTTATGGAAATTCAGAGCCCTGCCAGAATATCAAGATTTGTGCCATAAATGGCAGTTAAGTTTGAGCCCTTTATTTTTTATGCAGATCGCACCAAGCTTTAAGCCAGGGCTTGCAAGACTATTTCCCAAGCATAATATATTCATTAAGTGGTCAGGCTCACAAAAGCAGAGTTGATGAAGGATATAGACACTGGCAGACCTGCCCCAGCAGGGACCATTGCCACAGACTTGTGCAGAAGGCTGTGTAATGCTGGTAGGGGCAGGGAGCAGTGGGGTCATGCTCTTCTTCTCTGCTTAAGGTCCACCTCTGACTAACCAGTTCTGCCTTATGGAGTGGATTCCTCCTTTTTATTTGGCTTTCTCCCCCTTTTTCAGATCAGGTCCCTCAATTACCTGTGCTTCAACTGTTCTCCTCTGCCAGCCTTTTCTGCTCTGTTGGCATTTTTCCCCTTAGTCCTTTTTTTCCACTGCTGTTTCTCCAGCCTTGCCTTTTCCGCTATGCATTTCCACCCTGGTGTTTCATTTTTTCCTGCTCTGCCCTCTCTGTCAGTGCTCACCTCCTCTGCTCCAAGCTGAGTATAGTGGTACTAGCTCCTTGCTCTGATTGTCCAAAATTCCCAGCCAAATGAGGTCAAGGGATTCCTTAACAAAATTCCTTGGATATCAGCTATGTGGAATAGTCTCCTATTCAGTGTATCTGATTCCTTTGTGCTTCCAGGCTTCATTTGGTGCTTTTTGAAATGGTCCAAAACAGGAGTGAAAGGAGGATGCTGCAGGGTAGGCTGTGGGGAAACCTCAGGAGACCCAGTCCTGCTATGGACTAGCAGATCTCCTCAGTCTCTGCAGTGCCTGGAAAATCTTTGCCTTTATTCCTGTTTATTATTAATTCATCTGAATCATGGTCATTATTGCAAGAGAATGGTTGTGAAAGGGCTGTCTGTAAAAAAGTAAATAATGTTATACTGTTGATGAGAAAGCTGGATGTTGAAAAACCTGTAGGTTAGTTTGCACAGGTCCTGTCTCCACTTAGCAGGAGGAAGTTTGTGCTGCAGCTAATGAGGGACCCCTCAGGCTGGGTTTCCCTGGACAGGTTCCCAGGGGTTTTATAGACAGCTCTTATGCACAAAGGTCAAGGTATTCTGGGTGCAAATCACTAACAGGTAGGTATATTGGTCTCCAAGCTAATTGCCCAAAGCAAAGTTACTTGAGGTGAGTCACAATCAGATGATGATTTTGTCATCTCATTTGCACCCAGCCACTGCTGCTGCCTCCCAGCTCTGTGGGCTTCCTTTGGTCACTGGATGCCAGCTCTGACATATGCCCAGGGGCAAGATGGGATTTTCTGTGCAAGAACTGGGGAACAGCTGCTGCTCTCAGCACTTCCCAGCAGTGAGTAAGTGCTCCTGGAAATGAATGAGTGGCAGGAAACTCTGCCTTTCTCCTGGGGAAAAAGTGATCTCTGATCCCCGTGGGTGCCCTCTCCCTTGAGTCACCAGCTGGGGCTATGGGGGTACTAAGTGTGTTTAAGGTGAAATGCTGTGATACATGAGGTCTAACACATTCTTGCCCTCTCCCAGCAGAGGAGGATGTCTCCACTGCCTGTTGGAACCCTGCATAGCCCCTCTCTTAAGACCTGTATACTTTCTCCTGCATCCATGTCGTCCTGCCTGCCCTGCCCAGCGTGTCCTACAAAGGGGACTTTGTGGAGGTGTGCTCAAGGGATGTAGTTAAGTTTTAGCTCCCTGTTCCCTGAGTCAGGAGTAAGATTTTAACAGGGATTGTGCTATACCAGAACTGTTTTGGTATTGCTTAACTAGTGCTACCTGGCTCTGGGCCACTTAAAACAAAAAGCCAGACCCCAGGAAGGAGCAGAGCATTGCTATGGCCACTAGAAAAACAAAACTGGGCCCCTTCTCCATGCAGCTCAAACATTGCCCAGGCTTGGGGTTTCAGAGCTAGAGAAACCTCCCCCAGGTTGGTAGGTGGAGGTGTTTGTTGGGGTGTGGGCTTGTGTTTCTCCGCATGGGGATGTGGAGGGGAACTGGGGGGTGTCTGTGCCATCCGGCAGAGTTTTGTGGCGAGGGAGAAGATTTCACCCTCTCTGCACTGGCCGCTGTATCCGCTTCCAGGATGGGAAAATCAAGGTGCTGATGCCCCAGGGACTGAGGTCTGTGGCCAGGCACTGTCCTGGGTCGTGCTGTCTGGCCAGCCTGCTCTGGCACACCTAATGGGAGGGGAAGGTACTAGCCGGGTTTGGCAGCAGCAAGCTATGCACCACACTTAATCCCTGAAAATCCTGTTTGTTTAGAAGCATGAATGCAGTCTGAGAGTTCATGACTAACTAGAAAGTGAGATTAAGTTAAGGTATGCATTAGGACACCGGTGAGATTAAATCTCTGGATTTTTAATGGCAGCAATAAAATACTTCAGCCTCATGGTGCAAAAGCCTCAGCAGTAGCTGATGGTAGCCTTGGTTTTTCTCCACTGTCAGGCATAAAATGACTAGTACACAGCTTCATGTCAGGGCCTTATCCAGGGCACTGTATCAGGGAAAGGAAGGGGACGCCTTCCTAGGGATGGTGAGCTCAGGGGGCAGAGGTGTGCAGGGCTCTGGCATGGACTTGCTCCATCAGGCTGCTTTCAAAACAGCTATTCTGCTTCTCCGGATTTGCAGAAGATTTCCAATAGCCATGAGGACTGTGGAAAGGTTTTTAAGGGCTCAGAGATGTAAGGGGTCTAAAGGCACAGGTCAAAAGCTAACCTCTTCAAGGGTAGATAAAGCCCTGA
Organism: Sclerurus mexicanus; assembly: GCA_013396755.1. Taxonomy (NCBI): domain Eukaryota; kingdom Metazoa; phylum Chordata; class Aves; order Passeriformes; family Furnariidae; genus Sclerurus; species Sclerurus mexicanus. The sequence continues at coordinate 84,923 of VWZF01006547.1, forward strand.
GGCTGAAAACAGCACCTGTGGGACAGGTGGCAGCCCCAGTACCTAGAGCACCTACTGTGATGTGCTTTTTAGGACATGAGAAACAACTGGCAAAAAAGAGGTATTTTGCTTGTTTTCCTTCTCTTCGATGTTCCACTGTTGCTAACCAAACCCTTGGTGTGATTTGTATCAGAAGGGCAAGGGTGATGTTTCTTACTGTCTCTGCACATAGGGTCTGTGTTTCCAGAGCCCACCACAGGCTCTGACCCTTTGTAAGGGCCACTGACCTATCAGCATGCCAGGCACGAGGGGAAGGTTTTGTTAAGGTATGTGGCATGGCCGCTCTATTTACCTTCCCTTCTTGCAGAAAGCATAAAGGAATTAGTTTGCAGTGTATGTAGCAAAGTGCTGGTAGAATCCAATTCAGTTCATATGCAAATACTTACTGGCAGCTACTTGTGTTCTTCTAACACTGTTATGTTTGTGTTCCTGAGGGAGAATTTTATTAGGGTTTGTTCTTGCCTTGTAATGGAGAGCTGTCATTAAAGACCCCCAGGAAGCCAAAGCTTGTACTGGAGAGTGACCAGTGTGAGCATCTTCCACTTTTTTTAAAGAGTGGAGCATTGCTTAGCCTGGAGCCTGCTCTCATTACAGTGCGAAACAGAGCTTTAATACCTTTTGCTGCAGGGATTGACGCACCTTGCTGATGTGAGAGACAAAACATCATTCATACATCACCAGCCTGGCACTGGAAGGCTGCTGGAAAGTCCCAGTTTAGAAGCTGTACATGTTACTGCAACAAAGCAGTCTGTCATACCTCTCAAGTTGCTCAGAATTCATGTGCATTTCCTCGTGTTTGAAACACAAAGGGGCAATTTGGGCCTCAGTTCCTTCTCACAGTCAGGCTGTTTCTCCAAAGCCTGCAGGTGTAACAGGTGTTTGGTCTGAGAGATGTGTACCTGCAATAGGCTTCAAGCAAACAGAGCCTGAGGATGGGGGTGCCCGAGGCAGAACCCTTGCACTGGAAAGGCACACAATAGTTGGCTTAAAGCACCTCTGGCTGCCTCTGTGATCGGCCTCACAAATTCTCTGTGCCTTTCCCTGATTGTTTTCCTTTAAGAAACCCTGAAGTCTTTTTGTACACTTGACTGGCCACGGGGAGAAGTGCTCATGATTGTGACTCTGTGGTGATCCCAGTGATCCCTGTCAGTATTAGGTGAATGCTATATCTATGTTGTTCCTGGCACCCTCACCCTCCTTGAACCTGCTTGCCTGTGTTATCCACTTGCACAGGCAAGGACCACCCAGGCCACCGTGACCCTGGATGCTAATGGATGCATCCTCTGCTGTCAGTGCCGTGCAGGACCTTGAAGCCTTGCTGAGTAATAGGACTAGTTTAGGATTTGGTGCCTCAAGCATGAGGCTAAGGAAGTGACTTACATGCTTCTGATTAGATTTTCCTTGCAGGTTTGTGCTGGCAGAGAAGAGTCAAATTTGTCTGATGCCTCAGGCTGTGCACAGCTCACTGGCACTTGCCCAGTCACAGGTGGCCAGAATTTGAGTGGGCGGGAGGGCAGCTGCTCACAGCAGCAGCAGCACCCTGATGGTGTTTCGGGAGGTAGGGGTCTGCATTGACTACGCATCTCTGTCTCTGACATCTGCTCTTGATGCAAGGCTAGATTTGTCTCGGGCTTCACAAACAGAGCAGGAAGAGTAATCTGGTACTAAATGTTTGTTGGAAGTGTCAGGTCTCTGGGAAAACCCTTGCTGAGCCATAGCTGTCAATGTTGTGTTGTGACACAGTAAGTCACCAGATTGAATGGGCTAAAAACATGAAACACGTGTGAGAAGACACCTTTCAGATTCCTGGCTTTCAGCAGGAATTTGATTCAAGAAACTCCTCAGGTTTTATCAAGTGGCCTTTGTGCAATTATCTGGAAATCAAAACATTTAGTCTTCTTGCATGTGATCAAGCTCTTGGTCATCTCATCCATCCCCAGGAATCGCTACACACAGATGGTCACTGACATAGAGGACAACAGCCCTTTCTCCTCTCCCCTGCCTGTCCTTCCAAAAGAGCCTATATCCTTCCATTCCAACACTCCGGTCACAGAAGCCATCCCACCAAGTCTCTGTGATGCCAATAATATCATAGCCCTGTTGGTAGGTACATCTGTAACTCCTCTTGTTTATGCCTCATATTATATGCCTGGACTGTTGGGAGGAGCACCACTGGAAGTCCCTGGATCGTTCTGCCACCTCCCTGGGCAGTGGCTGTGGGGCTGCTGCTGAAGCACATTTCTCACCAAGATGTTCAGGTCTACCTGGAGTCCCTGAGCCTTGACAGCACAGAGGCACAGCCAGCCAGACTCTGCAGAGAGAGGAGAGGGCACAGCAGTGCAAGTGTTAACGGAGAGCAGACCTCAGGTAAATGGGTATTGCTGCCATGTGGTTCCTGCCAGACCAGCTTTGTTTCACTTCATCTAACTACTCAGATGTGAGAAGTTTGCTTGTGCAATGTTGTTGGCTGATTTTGCTCAGTGATTTATTCAGCCATGTTGCTTGTGCTGCAGTGCCTGGTCTTATGGATGGAGGCCAGATTATTTATTGTGTATTTCTGCAGTGAATAAAGAAGATAAGATAGAAAGTGGCTGATGTTTTTCAAGGTACACTGGCTCAGAAAGATTTATAGTAATGACTATTTGAGTCCAGATCTAAACAAGTTCATTAAGTGAATGCCTACTTACACTAGTGACGCTTTCCACTGACAGAATGTAATTTCTCATTTATGTTTAATGACTGACCTTGTCTGGAGAGCAGGGAAAGTAAACCATTTGTTATTTCAGTCCTCTGTTTCCATCTTGGATTATACATTTTGCGTGTGAGCACACCTTGCAGGGAATTACCCATCAAGGTAAAGTGACCTCCCGCCAGGAGGTGCCTCCACCACTGCTTTCCTAGGCTGCAACCCTACAGCCACACTGTGCCACACTCCATTTCTCTCAACAGCTCCTGGGGCTCAGCAGGTTTAAGTGCTTTGCCACCCAAAGAGCAATTGCAAATACACAGTGAAGTGTGAAAATGGTCCCATGTTTGGCAAAGTTCTTAGGAAGCTGGGAAATGCTTTTGCAGAGGAAAGTTTGACTCATTTCTTTGATGGAATATTCCTCATCTTTGTGTGAGCTCTGTATGAGAAACTATACAGAATCATAGAATGGTTTGGGTTGGAAGGGACCTTAAAGATTACCTAGTTCCAACTCTTCTGCCATAAGCAGGGACACCTTTTGCTAGACCATGTTTCTCAGGGCCCCATCCAACCTGGCCTTGAACAGTTCCAGGGATAGGACATACACAACTTCCCTGGACAACCTGTGCCAATGCCTCACCACCTCACAGTAATGAATGTCTTCATAATATCTGATTTAAACCTTCCCACTGTCAGTTTAAAAACATTCCACCACATATATCTGGTAAACAGCTCCTCTCCAGATTTCTTGTAGGCTGCCTTCAGGTACTGGAAGACAGCAGGTTTGCCAGAATAGAGGATTTTTAATGCAAGTTTTAATATAACTTGAGATCAGACCAGGGTTTGCCATGTCACACAGGATCACAAAGCAAGTGCATGTTCTGGCATATGTTCAGCCTTCAGAAAACTGCATTTATAGATTGGGGGAAACAAGTTGCTTTCGGTGAGCTAACCGTCATTATAGGTTACGGCAGCCCTTCCCAGACCACTGGCTTAAACAGGAAGGGAGAGAGACGTCTGCCCTCTCTTCACTTTGACAAACCAAGCTCGTCACAGTGTTTTGCTGCACAAACCATCACCCAAAATAACTCCGTGCTCGTGTGTCAGTTTATATTTGCCATTATACTTCGGAATGGGAAGAAAACTATGTTAATTACATTTCACAGAAGAAACATTTCTCTTGTGCTTTCCTAGAACGGCTGCAGGGAGATCACTATGTTGAAATAAAAACCCAAACAAATAAACCAATAGCTGTTTTCATTGGAGAGCTTGATTTCCTCCTTGCTGCTTGGTAGAATAGGGCCTATGTTGATGACGAGATTTTCTGGAGAATAAGAGCTGAATAACGTGCACAAAGATTTGCTCCTGCATGATGACAACACACAGAAGTGTTGGTAGCTCCAGCATGACAGATTCTGACCTGCCAGACCCTCACTGGGAGGGGGTGAGACCACCTTGCACAGGGCAGTTGTGTTACAGTATGCTGAGTGACCTCAACAGCTGTGATGGTGCTTCCTACACATAGCGATGCTGAACAGGGGTCAGGCAGGAAGGATCCTCCACTTGGGGATATATCCCACACACGTCTGCTTTAATCCTATTGAATACAAAAAAGTTATTCCTCTGGATTTCTATTACAAAAACTTGGAGTGGGATAAAAAGACACTGGACATAAGAGAGTTTGTATTGCACTGAGAAAGGAAGGGAGAGATATTGTCACTGGCCACTTCCAGAACTACTTTCTAGCTTTTTTAAAACCTGTGTGTTTCTAATCCATTTTTCATCAGTTGTTCTGCTTCTTTCTACATCTTTCAGGGTCGATCACTGGGAGGAAAAGCTTTATTTCCAGAAAGCCAGGTGTGCAGGCAGCCTAATGGAGCTGGGGAAGCTCGTGTTTCCCTGGAAGTCACAGATAGGTTTGTCATACAGTAAAGCAGAGTTCTTGGGCAGCAAAGTCTGAAACTGGAGCAAGGTGAGAAACCAGTGATCTGGGGAGGCTTTTCCAGCTGTGAGCATAAGAGTGCTGTAAAAATCTCACCAGCATTGCCATTGGAGTTATCTCTGTTAAAATCAGAATATGGCTTGTAAATACCACTACTAGAGGGACTGGAATAGAGCTGATAATTGTGAGCCAGGCTGCTGTGTTTATACATGGCTGAATTGTGTAAATGGCCAGAATAATGTCTTGCCCGCAAAAAACAACAGTAAAGCCAAAGCCTGTGCATAATTTAATTCTTAGAGCTACAAATGGGCACTGTAGCTAGCGCTCAGCAATGTGATTTTATGGAAAATAGCTTTAACACAGACTAACGCAAGTTCAGGAGGAATAACTGCATTTGGTCAAATGCAAGCTGATAAGCTCAGTAGTGTCTGAAGTCTGTCCTTCAGTCTGATGTGGGCAGGGCATCAAAGATGGTCTGTTATAGATTTAAAAATCCACAAATCCTCACTGTCTGGTAGGTATCATCTGTACACTGTGGTGATTGACTCTTCTAGTCTGTCTGTATTACAAGTTCAGGCCTGGTAAAGTTGTTGGTTTTCCAGGAAAGATCCTCGGGGTATTGACCTGATCCCCCTGGACAGCACAAGCAGCTGTCCTAACATGTAAGGGGGGAACACACAGGCTTGCTTTTGCCCCTGTTAATTGCTAAGCAGGGTTGGAATAGGGAAGAAAAGCAGCCTGAGCAGACAGGCTAATTGTCAGCAGGCCATATGGTGGTGAAAAGGGAGAAGCCCTGCTGTTTTAAGCTTCAATTTGCAGCATCTGTGTAGCCCACGTAAATAAAAAAAAGCTGCCCTCTTTCCCTGCCTCCAATGTGCAATCCGTGTGTGTGCAAACGTAGCTGCTTCCCACTGAAGTCTATGAGAAAGACTTCCTGTTAAAGATAATTAAAACCTACAACAAGGGAATGCAATTACTTGGCCAGGTTAATTTTTTTTTTTTTTTCTATTTTGCCTCTGTATTTTTCCGTGATTTCCATGGTAATAATGATGGGAAAACAATGTGCTAGAAGAAATGCTAGGGTAATTGGAGTTCAGAGTGAGCTTTTAGTATCTCTTAGGCATCTGTGCCTTGTCTCGTGTGTGAGCAGTATCGAGCCAGAAGACGACAAATAAAATAAGCAAATTATTATTGCATCAAGACTTAGAGTTGCCTCTTTTTAAAAAAATATGTTTAATAGTCTTTACCCAATAACTGGACCTGATAACTGTATGATTGCTAAGAGAAAGCTTGTGCCCTACAGTAGCTTTGCAAGATCAGAGCTGTAATGAGTGTTATTTTTGCTGCAAATTATTAAAGTCACATGCTATAACATCAGTGTGGGAAGGGCAGGTATGGTAGACAGGAAGCTAAAGGAAAGGCTTCTTAAAAAAATTCTTTCCAATAGTTGCCATTTCTTATTATTTTGATGCTACTGGTATTGCACTTATCATTGGAAAATCTACATTATTTCTATCTTCTTAAAACCACAGACAAGCCAGAGAACATGCCCTGTAACTTGCTTATAAAACAACAATGTTATATCCCAGCAGTGGCACTCCTGGCACTGCCCAAAAGAAATCCATGGTTAATATTCCCTGGACAGCCCACCTCCTGTTGCCCTTGTTCTGAGGCTTGGTCCTGTGTTGAATGGGACTGCAGTTGTGCTACACTGCTCTCATTCCTAGAATAGGTAGGATGAATGAATCAGCTGAGCTAAAAGACTGGAAGGTATACATAAAAATGGTCAGTCCATCAGTCTGGCTTCTTTGCCTGGAGCAGAGGCAAAAGAGACATCCATGACCATGAATAGTTGCTGAAATTAAACCCTTCTCTTTCTATCTTAAGCCTGAAACAGGGGACTAGGACTAATCTCACTGGGACTTGCTGTGGTCCAACACTCTCTTTTGCTGTTGATTTTAAGGGAGTTTTGTGTTACTTCCATGTGACTCAGAACTCCAGAACTTCATTTGGTCTCGAAAGTGGAATTTAAAATATTAACTGTAGGTATATGATTGTTAGTACATACATGCATCTCTGTGTGTGTGTGCATTGCTGTGACTGAGCCAAAAAGAATGCAGAAAGCCTGCTCTGATCAGATTTTCAGCCTGGGATGGAACTATGCCTCAAATGTTCAGTCAGTAGAATTCTAGCCACCCTGTGCACGGAGGAAAACACTGGAGTATCTCGCTATACCAAAGCCTGTCCTGGGGAAAGTTAGCTTCTTTTTGCAAACGGTGAATACAGAAGATCCCATTCTGCACAAGTGATTTATTGGTGCAGCTTTGCTGGCTGAATGCTGACCTGCAGCCAGCTCTGGTTTTTGCTATAACACTATTCCTTGTCGCCTGTTTAGCACACCCAAGGAGCCTGGGTAATGTAGCTCTGCTGGTATTCAATTGCCTGCACTGCTGGGGTAGAGCAGAAGCAGGATGTGTCAGGGATGGGGGCATCCTGCAGGGCTCAGGCAAACTGTGGGATGTGACTGCATTGGTGCCAATGAAGGTACAAGTGCCAGAGTTCCTACAGTGCTTCCTTCAGGGACCAGGGGCCATGATAAATGCTTTTCAGCCCTGCCAAGGGCACAGAGTTATCTGCTGACAACCTGCCTCCTTACATCTGCATTTTCCAACCTGACTCAGCCCATGTGTCTCTGCCCTGTTCCTGCCCTTGCTGCTTGAGGTGACGCTAACACACGCTGGAGCTTCCTCATTTTGTCTAATCAATTACTTAGATGAGATCCAGTCTGTGTTTCAACACCAGCTATTTTGGGTATAGCAGATCAAGTTTCTCCATACAGAACGGATGTTGCTTCCCAAAATTGCTTGTCATCCTCTGTGTTCACATTTTCCATGGGTGAGGAGTAGTCATTTGACTTCTTTGTGATAAACAAGACTCAGTGGGTAAAATAGCAGTGCTGGCTTGTTATTTATTGACTGGTAATGTTATTCCTAATGCAAAGAGCCTTACTGCTTCATATGCTCAAGAGTTAGTTGCCCCGTCAGCTGCCCCTTCTTATTGTTTGCTTTAGAGCCTGCTGATTAACCCAGTTTCTTAGGCTTTCCTTTCCTGTAGTTAATGTATAGCTGCAGTTTGCTTCCTGCTTTGCATACATATGCCAACCACAGTTTGCCATTTATTCTGCCAAATTTATAGCTACATGCTCAACCAATAATCTGTCTAGGTACCCAGTATGAATTATGTGCAAAATGTTATTTCCTAAATCTGGATGTGATTATCTCCCAACTGTGTATTTCCAAAAGAGCAGCTCCCTTCCAAAGAGAGCTGGTAAGCAAAGGAGGGATAGCAGGGACTTGCCAAAGTGTTTATGCTGCTGTGCCTCTGTACCTGGCAGGCTGTCTGTCCTCCTGGCTGGCCAAGCTCAGCGTGCCTCTGTGCAGTTCCCTTTTATCACAGGCTGCTGGGCTGCTGGTCCTTGGTGCTGGGCAGGGGCAGAGACTGGCTGGTCCAGAACATCACGAATCTGGGGAGTAAGGGCACCTACCCAGTATACATGAGCTGCCAGTTCAGCAGATAGCATACTGGTACTTTCCAAAACAAAATACTTTTGCATTCCAGCCCGGCTTAAAGGGAGGTTGGGAAAGAAAAGAAAACTGAACATGGAGGGGGAGATACCTTTCAAATGAAAAAAACCCTTTTTTACTTTTTCCCAGACACTCGCATTATGTCTCATGTGAACTATTCAGTGTATCAGTTTATCCTATTCACTTTAAAAATTATACCTTTAAGAAAACATCCCTTTTGACTTGCTGATAGTAATACCTGTCAGGTGTCAGTTAAACTACTTCCCATTTCATAAATAAAGCCTTAAAGTTTTAAAGATTTTAATATGCAAAACACAATGAGAAATTGCTGGGTCTGAGTGATGTTCTGCTGGCACATTTATTGCTTGTTGTACAAGAGATGGACACCCCAATGCTAATTAAATCAACTCTACTGACATGCAGGAGATGTTCTGGCTTTCCAAGTCAGAGCCAAAATGATTATTGCTGCAAAGTTCATGGTTCCTGCGGAGCTCCTGCCTGAATAGGCTTCTAGGGAGAACAGCCTCATCACCTCCGAGCTTGAGCAAGCTGTGAGGAATCTCTCCATGACTCAGTTGAGACAGCAGAGGCCTTGACCCTAGCCTGCTGATTTTTGGTTTCCCCACAAAATCAAATCAGCTTCTTGGCCAAATGATTTCCTCCCCACGTCCAGTCCCCAACTCTTTAATTTCCCTTCACCATGCCCACAGATGGGTTTTGCCTCCCACTCCACCAGCAGAGCCTCCACATCCCGGCGCACAGTGCCTGGGACATGTTTGCTTTCACACTGACTCAGTTCTGCATCCGTCCCACCTCAGACCACAATGGCTTTAGACTGAGAGTTAAGAAAACTGCTCACAACAAGACCTGAAGCCACGTGAAATCTGGAGGGTTCCTGGTTCGTAGCCAAACCTGTGTCTGAGGTCAGGCTTGTTGACAGGGTCACAGCCCATGTTAGCAGTCCTGCACTGCTTGTACAGCACATGCTTCGCCTTCCCCAGACCTTCTGGAGATAGCAAAGTCAGTGCAGGCAGCAGAAAAGATGCCTTGTGTACAGACAACCACAGATATGCAGGGTGGAATCCTGTGTTGCGTAATGCCCGGCACCTCTCCAAATTATCTGTTTTGCACTGGCCTCTTCCAGGAGACACTCAGAAAGTGTGCCTTGTGAAAGGTTTGTCTCTGTGAATAACAACAGCCTTTTCTGGACTTTCTGCTCCTCAAGCTGCGATCCTCACGTGGCCGTGTGTGGAAACATGACATGGCCTCAACATGGCATACATGGAATGCAAAATCAAGGCTGCTGTGTGATAAGGATTCCCAGGACACAATCCGGACTCTGTCACGCTCATCTCAGCTGTACACAGAAGCGGTGTACAGGTGACTGCAGAGGAGCTGGCTCATCATCTTCCCTGTCTACCTCTTCTCTGTCATGCTGTGCTGTAATCTGCTCTGTTTCTTGCAGCGAGGGGGTGATTCTGTGCTTTGCCAGCAGAGCTTAGTGAACATGCAAGCAGAGGGGTGTGCAAAATCGTTCCTGTGGTGCCCTGCCAAAAGTCCCTGCACTAGGGAGAACAGGCATCTTGTGACTTTCCACCAGTTTCACAATGCAGAGCAAGGTGGTGCTGTTCTTTCCATACCCATTCTGCATATTCAGATGTTTCCATTAGTGTCTGTTCCCAGTGTGAGGAGAACATTTTGCAGTAGGATAGGAAATAGAGAACTGAGCAGGGGGCAGAGAGAGGGAAACAACTTGTCACAAAGTTTTTGCAATGCTTGTCTGAAAAGCAATCTTTTGTAAAGCTGTTTCCTACCATCAAATTCCTTTCAGCACTCAGACTATGAGCCGCGAGCTGGCAAACCTTCTTATGAGCATAGAGGGGATTTAGGCACACACACACCTTGAATGCCTTCCTTCATCCCGGAGCGTTATCCCTGTAGCAGTATTCAGGCTTCCGAGACAGCAGACTGAGCTCAGCTCCCATGGAGATGGAAAAGTCTCATTGTCCTGATCTCAAAAATTGCTTTTCTAGGGTTACATACATTACAAAATGGCAGAGTTATGAAAACATGGCATACACCATGTATTCTTTGTCTGGTTTTGTTTCTAATAGTAGTTCAGACTATTATTGTGTTTATTATTTTCCAGTAGAAACAAGTGCTATTCTTTTTTCTGTCAATCCAGAGCTGAAGCACAGCCACAAACCCAGCACTGAAATATCTGGTGTTTTGCTCTTCACGCTGGTAACTCTGATGACCTGAAAGTAACCTAATGTTTCTGTGCTGGTTTAATTCCTGCCACTACACAGAATTCAGTATTAAAACACATGAATTTCAACAGGAAAAAAAAAATCTGGAAAAATTGGTTTTTCTAGTTGGCTCTAACAGCCAAAGGAGAAAACATCAGTAGGGCTCCATTTTAGCAACTTACGGACAGCTGGTCTGTATTTATGCTATAGCAGAGCAGCCACGCACCTCTGTGAAAGCTGGGACTGTTCAGCCTCCAGGATTTGTGGGCCACAGCTGCATGGCAGTTTCTCAAATTTCTAATTTTTTTTTCACGTTCCAAAACTGTTACCAAAACAGTATTCGAAAATGGGAACAGGTAGCAACGAGTCTCAGAAAGCAGAGACAAGGACTGCACTTTGTAATATGCTGTCAGCTTATGGTGGGGTTGTTTCCCAGAAAGCCTCTGTTCTGACCCAATAAATCACCTACTGGAGCTCTAGGTCAGTGTCGTGCCTAGTTCTGCAACTCCTCCAGGAACTACAAGAGCTGGCTCTAGGAAAGTGAGATATTATAACTCCTTTTATTGCTTTAAGTGATGCAAAGCGAAAGATACACAGTTGTGCTGCAAAGCATGTGTTATCAGGGTGCTCTGCTCCCATGTAAGGTGCAAATCTCTCTTGCAATTTCTTTATCAAACAGATCTGACACCCATACCCCTTCTGCATACCAGGTACTTTCCTAAGCCTGGATGCAAACACTGTGGTGGTCTGTGTAGTCTATTTAAAAGGCAGAAGTGTTATTTTTTTAAGTCTACCAACTGCTGAATGTAAGTTTTTCACCACTTTTGAAGCCTTAATGGGGAAAATATAAGGGCTTTGGGGGATATATTATATTGGCTGATACACTGAGTTTCCAAGGAGAATTTTATGGTAGCAATGTAAGAAAGCTTTTTTCATCTGTCTTTCACAGAAACCTGTGTTTACCATGTCTGCTTTTCTTTGGGATATTCTAGTTGCATAACAGTAGCTGATAACATTCTGAAAGCTACTGAGAAATTAACCTCTCGCAGTCTTAGTCTTTGCCATCTAAAAGATGCTGCTCTGGTCTACCTCTAGACTTGTTTTTTGGTAAACAAAATTTAAAAAAAGCCAGCTCTTCTGAAAGACAGAGCATTACAGGCCATTGCAGGCAGGGTGGGATTTCCCATGCCAGCCAGAGATATCGCTGGGCATCACGCTGATGTCTCAGCTCAGGATCTTAGGTAGGTGGTGGAGGTTGCCCAGGGAGGCACTGATACAGCTTCTTGACAACACAAAACAGCAGCCTAACCGCATGTTTCCAACCCTGCCCAAAATGGATGAAATTGTGGTCAAAAGCTTTGTTTGACAAGATGGCCAAGTAGAAAACGTCACCTACGTGCAGCAAATTACAGCCTGTCACAGTCATGCTCCACATGGACCCTGACGGCTCTTGAAAGCTGAAATCATGTACCCTCCCACCTGTACAAATTCAAGCAAGCTGCTTCCCCTGTGCCACCGGCAGCCAAGTGTTCTCTCTGGAATTAGGCATTTTAATGTGAGAAGTGAAAATGGTGAAAGTTTCCTGCTTTCTGGCCTGCTTGTTCCTTATCTCTGAGAGCATGAGCAGCATTACTCCCTACCAAGGTAATGATTTCTCAGCTAGACAAAATGATTTACAGGATGAAAAACCGCATAATGACAGGCATGAGACAAGTGCTAAATTTACTACAGCCCTGTAGTGGCTAATCTTGCATAAACGAAGACATTTAGTAACAACCGTCACTTCACATCCTGCTTCTGGATTACTGCAAAACATCAATATTGTTTCTTAGTTCTTACAAAATCAACCATATAGCTTTGGCAACATACTCAAACACACTGTCATGTCCCAGCACACTGGAAATACCAGCTGTTTTCCAGAAACAGCTCCCTGGGGGTCACATAAGAATCTCTGCTGGGAGTCAAGTGTTCCAGGTACTCGAAGAACATTTGTCTTGAAAAGCCATGGTGATAATTGACTTGTACAGGAAGGTCTTTAACAAATTGCAGGAAGACTGTGTTTTCAATGGCTCCATCAGCATGACTGAAAACTGCTAGTGAACTTGGTAAAACAGGTTGTTTACAAGTCCTGACATAATATAAAATCCAATACACAGTAATATGCCACTATTCAGATTGCAAGAGCTGGTTTTGGCCAGCAAACAACTCTAGAGGATCTTTCAGCATAATGCTGTTTTTCAGTTCTGTGCCTCTTGATGAATGGTTTGTAAGGAAAGTAGGTTTTTAAGGCTTAAGATTTGATCCAGGGTGTGGACAGGAGAGCAGGGCCCAGCACACCCAGTCCCACATTCAGTGGTGTGAGCCACCAAGCTTCACTCTGTCTCAGTTTCTTGCTCTGTCAGATGGAAGTAGTTTGTTACTGAGGGACTGGTGTTTGGGATCAAAGATACTTGGCTACCTAAGGGCCTGACTTGGGGTCCCTGGAGCCAAGTGGCCTTTTGAAGTCATCCTAGTAACTAAGTAAAAGCATCAGCTGCTACATAATGTTAAAACCAAAACTTCCAAAGAGAACCCACTTACAGCTTGAATCTTGTATCTTCATTCAAGGGCTTCAATAAACTGGTTTCCAGGAGCACTGAGCTGCAGGTATGATGGAAGATGGTAAATTTGTCTAAATCTGCAGATGATCATGCTGCTGAAATCCCAAATACCAAAGGCTTTTTTGGTTGAAAAGTCTTTCCTGAGTTATAATAATGGTCACATAGCTCCAAAAATAAAAGCTAGGATAGTGCTCATTCAGGTAGATCCTTACATGCAGAACTACTCATGATATACTACAGACTATCTTTTTATCCAATTCTCCTTCTAGGATATTAGAATACTCTATTCAGTAGACTAAGTTGAACTTCCAGCTATTGCTGACTTCAGCTCACAAATATAATTAGCTAGGTCTGTGTGATGATGTGGTTGGCAGGTGCTGAGCTAACCTGGGTATGTTTCTCATGATGTTTCTAAACATGCCACAGCAGTGTTAATAAGCACAGAGTAACTGGCAACATGGGCTGGTACAAGTAGGAGTCTATTGTCTGCTTGACTAAGGACACAGCAAACATTAGCTGGGTTTCAGAAGTGAGGAAAAAGATAACTACTTTGAACCAGTTATAAATATTCTGCCTTCTGAAAGGGCTGTTTCCCTGTGTTTGAATGGCACCTCATTGCCATTTTAAAGAAACACCAAACGGAAGAGGGTCACAGAGCCTTACACCACATCCCAGCTGATGCAGAATCTATCCAAAGCTATGGATGTCCGAGCCAGGCACTGCCAGAACAGACATATCTGCCCATCAGCAGGACCAATGCACTGCTCCATAGCAGACATGGAATTTCATCCCATGATGTCCCTTGCTTCCCAGTGCTAGTCATGGCATTCCTCATGCCAGAGTTATTCTTGCGGTTTTTTCCCCCCTTTGAGGGGGGAAAACTGTTTGAGACTGTTTGAGAAAGGAGACAGAAGGGATGCAAATAGAAAAGAAGTGAAAATTTCTCATAATTGTGCACAAATCTTTTTAAATTAGACTATCATTGGCTCTTGTGTATCTTTACAAACAAGTTTCTGGATGCAGAATGCCTATTGTGACAATTAATATTACTTTTTTTTACCCAGGTCAGACCCAAATATGCAATAGGCCATATTCTGCACCATATTTACAATTCCCATTGCATAATGTATGCCCTGGAGAGCAAATCTACAGCTTTGTGGAAGCCTTAACATCTTTTTGGTGAAATTTATGTTCTGGTATCCTTCTTCCTGGACACATTACATATTCCTACCCCCTACAGAACAGAGGAAAAAAGGTTTCTGGGAAACTGGGCTCTGCCTTTTCACAAAAGGAGGACAGATGTGCCCCGAAGCCCTCCTACATGATACCAAATGCTGTGCATTCAACAGACCTGCTGGTTAATGATCTTGCCCATAAGTAATGTTTTAACCATAGAGTAGTTTTTTTTTGCTTCAAAAGCCACAAAGCCAAAGAGGAAGTGTAGGAGAACGTGGGCAGGACGGTGGCCAGGAGCCTCATGACCTCATCTTTTTCCGCCACATGGGGATTGGTGGCTGTGCTTGGGACAGGGTTTAAATTCCCGAAGGTCAGAGATGTCAGGCAGTCAGGGGACAAGGGGAGAAAGCCTGAGCTGCTGGGAGCAAACTGACTGGAGCTGCTGCTGGGATCACTAAGAGTGTTCTTGCTGCAGCTGACTCCTCCAGCATCAGAAAAGGTAAGTTTTTTGCTTTTTTACCTGACCTGTGCCAGTCTGTCTGCAGCTTTAGTCAAGGAAACATTGAGCAGGAGATCTTTGAAAATTGCTTCACTGGGCAGGGACATTGGATATTTCTCTATAGAAGAAGGTGTGCTTTTTATAGGTTGCTGTAGCAATGCAAAGTATTATACATAATGACAATTTTAAGCCTGTGTGCTAATAGGTGTCAGGAGGAGGTTACTGAAAACCCTGCCACTGAATCATGTGCTGGAAACTCAACGCCTGAACACAGAAAGCTCTCTCCCTCAAGTAACCACTGCCTGGCAGTGTCCTTGTTTCTTCTGGCAGGCTCACAGTTTGTGCTGCACAATCCTGAATGGATGGGGCACTCGCCCCTCTCTGTGTAACTCCAAATTGCATTACCTCTAATAGAGTGTCCTGTCTCAGGGCCAGCCTTACTAATGCTTTTTAAATGTGTCCTAGGTAGCCTTTCTTTCCTGCTATGATTTACCAAGGTTTTAAAGTACTCTTGTTCATCAGTGAATTGCTTTAATTTCTCAGGGATGTTCCTTATCCTGGAAATTGGTCTGTAAGCACCAAAATTTACTCTACCTCACTGATCTCCTAATTTCAACACAATCAGTTATTTATTAAATTGCTAAAACTGCAATGTGAGCAGATATTTCACTTCATGTCTTCTTTGGAAACACAGGTTATTTTGTCCAAACTTCTGGAGGGGGAAATAAACCTCTGTCAACAAAAGCAGTTTATGTTCATATAAACCAACTTTACTCAGCTACTCCAGTTAATAACCCTGAAAATTAATTTTAAAATAACTGACAAGAGAATCCAAGCTGAACTTGCCTTATCCTGTCTCTTCTGAAAAAAATATGCATATATGTTAAGTGAATGAAGATAAACCAAAGCTGATATTTATAACACTGATTTTCACAAAGCTTATCCTTTCCCTGTGCAAGTCAGTAGCTGACAGGAGTCAGTCCACCTTCTCAGTGTGGCTACTCTCACCACTGCTCAGCTCTTCTCAGTACCTCTTTAAAATTCTTGTAGCTTTTCAGTTCCTAAGTCATTACAAACCAAGTGGGTGTTGGTGGTGATGGAGGACAAAAGAAAAAAACTAGCATGGGCAGGTTGAATCCATAGCAGGGAGCTGTTCTCAGCACAGTGAAGTACATCAGGGAAAAGGAAAAGCCTATGGCATTTTTGTGGTCTTTTACCTTGTTGACTCACTGTTCCAAAATATTTTCTAGGTAAAACATCACAATGAAGGTGGCAGTTCTGTGTTTATGCCTTATCAGCATCACCGCTGCATGGCCAGTGAGTAAATCACAAATGCATATCACCACTCACTTGCATTATTTTCTTTGCATGTTACTGAGAAATACTGATAAATGCTTTATTCTTTTCTCCCTTCAAGGTGAGTAAATTCAAGCAGCATGCCATTTCTGCCAGCTCTGAAGAAAAATATGTAAGCTCCTTTTTTCTTTCTATTAGTTTTCTTTAATAAATACTTTTTGATTTTTTTTTTTTATTTCCTGTAGTACACATTCTGAGGTACTTGTTTATGATTGTAGATTCTTGCAGAGCACATCCTCACCTGGCTGTTATGAGCCAGTTTCAAAGCAGATACCCACTGATGTCCGTAAAACTTTTTCCTGTGTCAGGTATCCTGGTTGTGGACTTTCATTAGTTCTATCTCTGGACCAGCACTGGAAACCTTTTTCCTTAATGAAAAATGTGTTAGCTGCCAGTTCGAAAGGGAAAAGGACTATAGCATGGCACAACTACTACAAACCCTATTTGTTAGTGTCGATCAGATGACAGTATCTGGTGTTGGAAGAGCACTTTAATCTGATTCCCATGATTTTTGTAGTGATGTACGTGAACTGTATAGTCTTGTATATAGCTATTTGATTTATACTCCATTGCCAGCTGCTACTCAGGTAAAACCAATTCTTTGCTCTGAGAATCAGCACCTCATTTAGTTCAGAGTCTTCATGATAAGGGAGATGAATCACTCCTGGGAAAAGGACCTGAGAATAAGCAGAAACAATAGATATAACTCCAAATTGCACTCAGTAAAAATAAGCTGGAGAAACTGACCTGAAATTCCCCAGGTTCTGCCAGTGGGAAAGGAACATCTACATTATATTGTTTGGGTATAATGTTCATTTGGGATCATGGCTTGTTCTGAGTCCTGTTCCTATTGCAGTGACTAGCTGAGGACACATTCTGTGCAAAAAGGAGTATGTATTGCAGAAGCCACATCTGCCTGAAAACAGAGGTTGTGATTAACACCCTATTTTCTCTTGAAGGATTCCAGGGGCCATCACCCACACAGATATCACCATGACCATGTGAATTCTCAGTCCTGGGAGAGTCAGCAGCACCCACAGACTGACCTGGCATCACCTCAGCAGGTATGGGCTGCTAACTGGAAGCAAAACCAGAGCATCTTTCTATGCCAAGATGTACAAGTTAGGGTTAAGTGCCTAAAGAATAATCAACATGTTGATCAGCTCTACTACATGTGCCTTTTCCTACTAATAGAGAGCTTTATGTGTTTTCAGACTCTTTACTCTTCAGAAGAAAGCGTGGATGTCCCAGTGGAACCAGTAAGTGTTTTGAATGACAAAATGTCAGTTGAGTGCTGCAGGGCAGCCAGAGTGTAGCAACACTCACTTCCCTCAGTCAAGTGCAATTCTTGCAGTGACATCTCTCCCTAAATAAAACAAATGCTCAGACAGGGGGAGGTGAATTCAGAGAAATGCCTGCACATAGCTTCTCAAAAATGTACAAGCCCTGGGTGAGCAGGACAGATACCAGTCCGCACATCTCACATCCGTGTTCACTTGCCTGACGCGTAATTAATGTTTTCCAGCACTTTCCTGATGTGTCAAGCAAGAGCCATGAAGATGTGGATGATGATGACGACGATAATGATTCCAATGACACGGACGAATCCGATGAGGTTGTCACAGGTTTTCCCACAGAAATTCCAGTAACTGTACCATTCCCCCCATTCCCTTTCACCCGGGGAGACAACGCCGGCAGAGGCGACAGCGTGGCCTACAGGATGAGGGCAAAAGCCGCACTGGTGAAGTCTATCAAACTCCGCAAAGCTGCAAAAAAGGTAAACAGCTCTGAGCAGCGGTGCCCATGTTTTTGGAAATGGGTGGAGAACTTGAAAGTGGACATGTCATTTTACGTGAGCCAGCTTTGAAAAGAATTGGTGAGGGGAAAGCAGGCACAAGTGAAAAAATGTATTTTCCTTTCTCTGGATGCCCCAAATCAGGGAGTTTTGATGGTGCCAAGGCAAGAGTGTAGTACTGCAATTTGCACTTCCATGATGTACTCACGCACATGAAATCTGAAGAAAGGATCAAACCTGTGTTTCTCATAATGTGAAAGGTTCATGTAAACTACATAAAAGTTAGTGTTTTCAGGCAGAGAGATACCCTGAAAGCTTTGAGTGTCTCTGCAGCCTGAGCGATTTTAGTGCAGTAGGGCGGCGCTTTTTGATAGGTCATTTCTCAGGACTGACAGCGGCTCTTGATTTGCTCTCTAACACAGCTCATGTACGATGCCACTGAGGAAGACGACAGCGACCTGGACGCAGCCAGCCAGCGATCAGGGCTCTCCCGGGAGGACTTATCCTCCCACGGCTCCGCGGGGAAACACGCCATCAGCGCGGAATGGTCTGACAAGAGCCAGGGGCAGGACAGCCGGGAGCCGGACAGCAGCCAGCCCGACCGGAGCGCGGAGAACGACAGCCGGCAGAAGTTCGACAGCCGTGAGGCCGAGGGCGATGCCAGCAAGTCCGGTGTCGGAGGGGAGAGCCTGCGGAGCGCGGAGAGCGGGGAGAGCCAGCGCCGCCGGTCCGCAGAGCGCCCCGACAGCGGCGGCAGCAGCCGGAAAGGCGAGAGCGCCGAGGGCTCCCAGGACCGCCACAGCATCGAAAGCAACGAAGTCACCCTTTAAAGGGAGACAAAGAGCAACGTTTCCCGTATTATTATTATTTCAGACCCCTGGCTTAAGGGGAGCGGGGTGTAGCTTCATTGCGGCCGTCACTGTTTGTTAATGTAGTTCGCGTCGTGCCCTCTTGGGGCTGTCCGGGACCCGGTGGCCACCCCCGGGCCACCCCCGGGCCACCCCCGGGCCACCCCACGGCCACCCCCGGGACACCCCCGGGACACCACCACGGCGGGTCGCGGCGGGGGCTGCGGGACAGGCGGGGCTCGGGGCGCGGTGGCTGCGCGGCTGTGCCGGGACTTCAATAAAACCACAATAAAACCACAATAAACCCCCGTACCTGCGCTGCGTGCCTG
This sequence comes from Sclerurus mexicanus, assembly GCA_013396755.1. NCBI lineage: Eukaryota > Metazoa > Chordata > Aves > Passeriformes > Furnariidae > Sclerurus > Sclerurus mexicanus. The sequence continues at coordinate 104,026 of VWZF01006547.1, forward strand.
TCCGCGGCC
>VWZF01006547.1:104184-194924 GCA_013396755.1 Sclerurus mexicanus
CACAGCTCCCCTTCTGGAGGCGGCGCGGAAAGGCCGCTCCCGTCGCACTGCGGGGAGTCAAAGCCCCTCGGCGGCGGGGGCAGAGCGGGGCAGCCGGGGGCGGAGCGNCCCTCCACCCGCGTGCCCCCGCTCCCTGCACGCTGTCGCCCACAGGAGCGCTTGCTTGTAGCCTGTAGTCCCTTTTCCCCCCTGTTCACCCACCCCCTTTGCTCCTTGTCCGCTTTTTCCTCCGCCCGCGTTCTCTTCGCGTCCCCTGCCTCACCGCCTGTGTCAGAACCCGCCCCTCTCTCTGTGTCCCCGTCTCTTCGTGCACATCCGTCCTCTGATCCCTTTCCCGGCGATGCCCCCCCAGCACACGCGAATGCCCCCGCTCCTGGCTCCCTTCCTTCCCCTGGAGCTCAGACATCGCTGCCTCCCTGCTCTTAGTCCTGGCTGCTCGCTGTGAAAGACAGTCTTGCACAGAGGAGGTTTAGGCTGGACATCAGGAGGGATCTCTTCACAGAAAGGGTGGTCAGGCATCGTAATGGGCTGGTGTTGGAGTCGCTGCCCCTGGAGGTGTTCAAGGACAGACTGGACGTGGCACTCAGGGCCATAGTCTAGTTGGCATGGTGGCGTTCAGCCATAGGTTGGACTTGATGGTCTCAGAGGTCTTTTCCAACCTAATCGATTCTGTGATAGTTTCTGGATGTATCTGACTTTCTGACCCCACACCAGGTCTTTGGAGAGTTGGAGCAGAATGCTTGCCTCCCTGTCTTTATTAGCTTCCCTTGTCCTGTAGAAGATGTGGTTAGGATGGCATAGGATGCTTAGAGTGGATTTGTTGGCAGGGTGTTTGCATCACTTTTGCTTTTCTGCAGTACTGAGCAGTGCCTTGGAGCTGGCTTTGATAGTCCAGAGCTGCCTGTTGATGCACAGCTGGGGCCAAGGACATAGTTTGAGACAAAACCAGGCACACATCGAATGAGCACATTGGAGGTGTTGTTCTTACTGTGTTAACTCTGCGCTGAGCTGGCCTTGTACAGAATTGATTTGACACAGCATTGAAAATGGTAGATGGGGAGTTCTGTGGATCCAAGGTTGTGGGAACACATGGAAAACCACCCCCTTCCTTTTTCAGAGAAGCTTAAAATGTCAGCATCAACCTGAGGATTTTAAACATAGGTTTTGTTTAAGTGTCAGACAAAATCTTTATAGTTAAAAGCTACAGGAAAAGTAAACCATATTTAGAAAGTAGAGTTTTTTCTTCTAAAATGTGAACTTTCTGAAGTGGTAGGTAGTATTGTTACTGGCTGGCACAGCATCAGCAGAACTATCAAAACAAACTTGATTTTAAGCAAGAATTTTTAAATTAGACTATTGTATGTCCTGTATCCCTTCTCTTTGATTTTTACATGTGTTCAAAGATCATTTGCTATAATGATTTCTCTGACTTTGGCTGTGCTGCACCAAAACAAATCCCTCTTGAACATTGCAATGTCTTAGATCCAAGTCAGACTTGCAGAGACTATGGAATAGAGCATGTTTTCTTTTTAGTAGATTTTACTGGGACAATATTCAATGTTCCACATCACTTCACGGCAAGAGATTAGAATGACCAGGAAAAATACTAATAATGATTGTGCTGTGCAGCACTGTGTTTTGGAGTCTTCAGTGGTGTGTTTACTTTAGTTTGTCTCTGAGATATATAATTGCCTGGGAAAGGAGCTGCTTCACATGCAGAAAGTAAATTTTATGAAATTATATATATATATATATAAAATCCTTTTATAAAAATTCTCATCTAAATAGACTGTTCAGCTGCTCCCTTCCTACTGGTTGTTGCCAAGAAGGAGCCTCCTGTGTATGTTTTTAACTGTGGTGAAAACCAGCAGTGTTTGTACATGAGTTGAGCGAGACTGACTTAGTAATGACCTGGCATGAGTTGCTACTGTTGGTTCTCTGTCATGATCTATGCAGTAATACTCAGAACCGATTACCTACACTAGGACTGATTTTGGTGCTGGTTTCTGAGCCCTTTTGACCCTGAAGGCAGAGCTTATTAACGTGTCACTTGTGTGAGGACAGAGTATTTGCAGATGGAAAGAAAGTCCATCAGACAGACTCACTGTCACAAGAATAGAGTATTCTAATGAAGGCTTGGTGAAATGATTTGGTGAATCCTCTCTTCATCTGCATCTATAGCTTAGGGTTGTTTATGGGTAGAGGAAGAATGCTTATTTTTAGTATGTTTTTAGCAGTTGGAGTTTTTTTGTTTGTTTTTGAGCATATATATATATATTTTCATCTTGTTCAGCTAAGCAAACAGCAGAACCAAGAACAGGCTACTGGTGAAGCTGCATGCTGCGCTGGGCAGAATGAGTGTGCCTGAGCCTTCAGTGGCATCAGCAGCAAGCAGATGTTGCCAGAGGTGTTCTGGCCCTGCTCTGATAAACGGATCCCTTACCTGTCCTGCTGCCTAAAAGCAATGTATCTTGGGCTAGAATGACCAGTTCAGAAGCTGATGTGTGTCTGTAGCTTGAATTTCTAATTTCTGCCCTCAGGCTGAAAGATGAGGACCATTTTTGACATAGTAACATTATCCATCCTTTGGCCTGGTGCAATCTCTTTTCTACTGGGCATGAGCCAATTAATCAAGTGTGTGTTGTGTGGGGAATGGTCACAAAATTACACATTCATGCAGTGCAAGAAGACGGGAATGTTTGCTGTAACGGCCTTGGATCAAGCTGCCTCTTGCTGTTTGAGACAATCATTGTACCGTGGTACTATTCTATTTTTAGCTGTGAAGTGAAAAAACCCTTGAACTCCTATTCTGGGAGTGTTTGGAATGGATTTATCCTGGAGTGGTTATTACCCACAGTTTCTGTGGATTTCTGACCTGCCTCTATAGCAAGTGTACTAAAGGTACTGTGGTGGACAGATGCTTTTTTGGCTCTTTCATGAGAATGTTGCCGTAGAGTCATGGGCACAGTAAATGTCTGGGTACATGCCTTGGTGCTGTGTAGGCACTGCAGGGTGCTGTATTCGCCTGTGGCATAAGTAACACCTGTCTGAAAATGCAAACACTGTGCTACACAGGGTTGATTTCAAGCCTGACATTATTACAGGGCACTTGAAGGATAACTGAGGGTTCTATATTGGAAAGAGCAGTCTGTAGTGAAATTCCGTATCACTAGACAGAGCTCAATAAGAGGGATTAATCCTTTGGACATCGTAAGTGATAGTGTCATCATGGCTAAACAAGTTGCCACTCATTACTGAAAGATATTCATTGACAGCTTATTTACTTGTCAGTAAGAAAAATGCATTTAAGGTATTGGGATTTTGGTAATTGTAACTGTTGGGAAAACCATAACAGGAGTTACTAAGTGCAAGTCAACTGCTTCAGACTACCAGTATTTTAGGTTCTTCTCTTTGTGGAGTCTTTTCAGATTCTAACAGGAGTCTCTGGGAAGTGGCTTTAGTCCCTCTAGTTTTTAGATCTGTTCAGCAAACATCCCAGATGCTGCGAGGAGAGGAGGGGCTGACTATCCAACTCTGTTAAGGGGAAAGTTATCAAAGAGTTTTGGTGGGTAAAAACAAGGTCTATTTCCAGAGCCAGGCTGGAAAAGTAATTTAAGCTGCCCTGCAGAGCTGTACTTGCTCACCCAGCACTAATGTGTCCTCGTGCACATCAATACTATGTTGGGCATTTCTTGAAAGGTTTTCTTAGTTATGGTTAAATGAAGGTATCGGATATCCATCCCAGTCAGTCATTAATTGTTACTTTCATGAAGAATGCATCACAGCATTTTCACTGAGTGGAACTATTGCAGGCTCTGTACCTTCCTAGGAAGTGTGAACTAAGGACTATGAGACTGTGTTTTGTTGTTGTTTTCAGACAAAGCATCTTTGTGTGAGGGTCACTTTCCTTCGCTCATCCTCCTTCTTTCCCCAGAATTTCTGGGCAGTCAGGTTAGTTAGTGATACTCATCTTGGCCCGAGCTCTTTCAGAACTTCGGACTTTTACATAAATCTGAATTACTTTATATGCTTCTGTACCTTATAAACTTGGCTTTATATGTATTACATATATGCATTATATATGTTACATATATGTATATAACACATATATGTGTAAACAAATCTTTTCCTGTGTATCTAACAAACTAGACATTTTACTGTAAGATGAAATTTCATCTTTTTTTAGTCATTACTTTTTGACAACTCTTCTGAGTTTACATATTCTTCAGGTAAGCTGTTTGAGCTACATACAGAAGGAGTATGAGAGATTGTTAGTTGCAGCTTTGTTTGATAAATGAATTGCATCGGTTCCATCAAAAAGCTGATGAATAGCAAAAGTTTTTGGTGCTTGCAGCAGATGTCAAATCCAGCATGACTTACCTCCACTATTCTTGATGCATCTGAATCAGGACTCTAATAAGGCAAAAAGGGGAATAATATATATGTATGTTGTAAAAATGTAACAGCTAATTGAAAGCTTCAAGTTAGCTGATGGGCAAATTCAGAGTTCATTTAGCACAAGGATCATTATGTGATCTCTGGTGTTGCTTGGTTGGTTTTTTTCCTTCACAAGTAACTTTCTGTTCTTTGCTGACTTGACTCCTCACAATAGTCTAATATGACAGAGTTTGAGTTTGCAAGCTTTCTGCTTCTGCTCACCACATTTCTTATTGGTGAGTAATGTGCTGACAGCCGGGACTTGGCTTTCTCACCAGCTTAGCTCACTGGCTCTTCCAGCCTTCTCTTCCTCTCTTCTGTAATGTTTTCCTGCCTTTATTATGAGGGTTGCTAGTGCAACGCAGTGTTGTGTTAGAGGCTGAATTTGTGGATTTCTTTATTATTAGTGACTCTAAGTGTTCTTGGTTTTGTGTTTGTGTCTTCAAGAATGACCTAATGGGGAGGATTTGGCATTCCCTGTAGTGAAGTTGCAGTCTTTATCTGTAAATTTTCCAACTTGGCTTTAAAGAACAGCTTTGAAAAAACTCTCTTATTTTGGGGTTGATGCTAGTGAAGGCTATAAGTTATAATTAAGGAATGTGAACAGAGATTAATGCTAAAACTCTTAGTTCTTGCTGTGCCTGTGCGAGAGAAGTTTACTGGTTTACATCACAACCTAAAAATGTAACTGAAAGGCTTCTAGAAACAACGTTATTTTTTTCTGAATACACCTCATATTTGCAGGTAGAAGGAAGAGCTTCCTTATTCCCATCTCTTTGTTAGCAAACAAAGGTCTGCAGCAGGCACATGAGCCCTTTGTCTTAGTCATACAGCAGTGGTTGCAGATTGGCTAAACTCTTCCTTCATTGACAGCTTTATAATGTGTTTTGGCTATCCCTTGTTGCTGTTCCATTTGACTTCAAATTACTGTGGTATGTTTGATGGATCCAAGTATTTTTCCTAGGGAGTTTGAGGTTGCTTCATTTCCATCTACTGAGAATATGAGGGATGTTTTGAAAGGTTGGCTATTTAAAACACTCGAAAAGGATGGAAGTTTAGTGTGGTTCTGTAAGAGTGAGTTTTATTTTTATATGCTTTCTCTCTCACTAGAAACTAAGGTCAAATTGCCTTGCTTTATTTAGGCTTAAATGAAGAGAAGTTCCTTGAAGGTAGCAGTTCTGGTCTGAGCCTCAGCAGCTGTTACCACCTTTTTTTCCGTTCTGTATTTGGCATAGGAGATAAGCGTGGTGGTTACTAACTGTGTTTTGTTTTAAGATGGTTGTTTCTTTTAGGGACTCCATTTAAAAGATCCTTTTGCTTTTCAGTTACCCTTTAGGAAGCTACCACTAAAGTTCAATAGGTTCACTTTCATTGTCTTCTTGAGAATATCAAGTATGATATGAAGTGAGTGACAGGCAGAACCAGTTCAGCTAACACAGTTGCTCAGTTTGCCAGCTTAGATTGGAGTTGCTCATCTAGGCTGCTGCTAATGTTTAATTGATAACTCTTTGTTGTGCAGGGAAAGAAACCATGTAGAAATGCTCACCAAGGTCCTTGCTGTGTCTCTGTTGGACATGCCTTGCCTGCTGGGGAGAGGAAGGTTATGATTTGGTTGTTTTTAAATACGTTTGATTCATGTATCCTCCTTTCATGTGGAAAGTTAGTTGAGACTTCTCATAAAGGTTCAATAATGAATGAGCATTTTCTTTCATTTAACAATGCTTTTCGTATTTAAAAAAACCCAAGAAACTAAAACACTGCACTTCAATTTCTTGAAGGATGGCTATTTGTGTGTGTCTTTGTATTCTTGCATCCATTTCCATGCCATGTGGTTCTCAGTGACCATTCTTCTGGCAAATCTTCCACAGATTCTGTTAGAGCTCTGCTGAGCTGTTCTTACATTTTTGTGGTATCTCATGAATAGCTAATGCTGCCCTAGGCCCTGTTCAGTCTATGAACGAAGTTGTTCTTGCTTAAACTTCTATCAGTTTAAAATCTGTAGAAGAACCTGTAGCAGACATGACAGAGGTTAAGCTTTCCACAGCACTTGCTATGTCACTTGTGTGTCAAATACCAGACATCTGTGCCCATCATTATATATGTTTTCCTTTTAAGGTCTGTGGGGGACAAGGCTCATGGAAGAAAGCAACACCAGCAGAGAGCGATACCTGAAAAGTGTTTTACGGGAGTTGATTACTTACATTATTTTCCTTGTGGTCTTGTGTGTCTGTAAGTACCGTGCAGCACTAATGCATCCAGTTCTGTGCTGTCTGCTTGCTGTCCCCTATTCCAGTGATGCCTGACACTTTAGTTGTTGTTTATGATCAGTTGTAATATAACAAGGTGATGATTTTATTTTTTGTGAGAGGGGATCTTGGAGTGGAAAAGCATACATAAACTACATGGGTAGATTGAGAACAAGTCTGCCCTGCTTGAAAGTAGCAGTATTACTAAAACAAACTTTATACCGTTGCTGTTTTGGTGGTGTACTGCAAGCTTGTTTATATACTAAATATGGGGTTTTTCTCCCTGCATAGTGCAGGTTTATGAACAAAGTGTACTATCCTTTTTATTTTACACAGAAGCAATAACTATAGGACAGTCTGGTTTGTGGCCTGGCATGCCCTAAGAGAGAGCTTCTCAGTGCAGACTAAATGCCATGGACATTTCTAGTTCTCTTGTGTTTTTCAGACTACATTTTTAGAGAGAATCCAGGTATTGCACAGTCATGTGATACATTCCATGTGCCACAGCAGAAGTCTGTTAAAAATAGTTCTTGTTCTATGGTTGCTAAAGAAAACACTGGCTAAAGAAAACATTTTATAAAATACATAAATTTTATAAAATTGTCAAAACTGACAGCAATTATTCATTTTAGACCTAATCTTCCGGACTCCTCTAAATTTTAGTCTTAAGATAGTTTTAAGTATTTATAGGCAGTAACCATATCTACACCAGAGACTGTTCTCTCAAGCCATCTTTGCTTTGTGCATCATATTATAATTTGTGCTCTGTGGTCCTCATCCAAATGCTTGGCCCAGTGGGAGGAGAAGAAGTAACATGTGATCATTTATTTTCTGTGGGGAGTTTCTCTTAAAAGGACTGCGTGTCTGGGGTGGGGGTTCATTGCCTAACCATAAGCTGCTATTGTCATTCCCAGGGCCCTGCAATATTCTGATTGACTGTCATTAACTGCTCAAGCAGGGCACAGTTCCCTCCTCTGTGCCATCCACACCAGTGCTCCATGCCAGCACAAGTCACTTAAAAAGGCAGTAGCTGCCTCTATTCAGGCTGCTAAATCGTGCCTTTATTTTTCTTGAGGTTAGCTTTTGTAGAAGCATTAATAATAGAATATGGTGTGGGAAGGAGAAGAGAGTATTTTAAACTAATTGATCAGTCTATCTTCAGTGCTTTTTGTATGTTCAATGACAGATAAATGCTGCTTGGTGTGGATTTTGTTTTGAAACTTAGAAGTTCCAGTGTAAAATCTATGCAAATACAACCTGATATATTCAAAACAAAGTACCTTTTTTTCTTTCTTCTCTTTTCTTCTTTTCTCTTTCCCCCATTTCTTTATCTCTCACTCCTTATCAAATCTTTTGCAGTGACTTATGGGACAGTGAGTTCCAGCATGTACTATTATACAAGGGTTATGTCGCAGCTCTTCCTGGAAACACCTGTGTCAAAAACGGAGAGAACTGATTTCAAAACTTTGTCCACTATGGATGACTTCTGGAAGGTAATCTAAACCCAGGTTTTTATATCTCTGTTGCTGTCGTTTGCTTCTCCTGTCATGGCCTGTAAATTTAACTTGCAGGATCTTATTTTCTAATGTAGTAGGGTTTGTGCATGATGATCTATGTGCGCAATACCAAAGCTATGGAACAAAGTAGGCCTTTAATATGTGAAAGTTTAGAACCCAGGTCACGCTGGTGGGGCACTGTAGGACAAGGTTGTGGAATGTCTTTGGAGGACAGATATCAGTAAGGCCATATGTCAGTGAAATTATCATCTGCAATTCTAACACCTCCATGGAATTAAGAGCTTTAGAAACAGTGCTGGCAACATGTCAACTAAAGTTCTGTCATCCTCCCAAGTTCACAGAAGGCCCTTTGCTGGATGGTCTTTACTGGGAGATGTGGTACAACAACAAAACCGTGGCAGAAAACAAAAGCTTCATTTATTACGAGAACCTGCTCCTTGGGGTGCCTCGCATTCGGCAGCTGAAAGTCAGAAATGGTTCGTGCTCGATACCTGAAGACTTAAAGGATGAAATCAAAGACTGCTATGATGTCTATTCTGTAGCTAATGAGGATACTGCTCCGTTTGGACTTCGAAATGGAACCGCGTACGTAATATTCCTGTAGACGCACACTTGTTTTCTTTTTTTCCTCACCTGGCATAGGCTGAACTAAATCATGTGGCAGAGGCAACTTTGCATTTGCTTTGTGTTCTGTCTGTAAAGCCAGGTAAATCCAGAGCAGCTGCCAGTTCTGCTTTTGGAGAAACCTTCCAGACTTGGAGAGTATTGTGCTCCTGATCCCGTTGAGTTCAGGTGCTGTCCCTGTGCCATCAGTAGCTGCTGTGCCTGGGAGACACACTGCACTCTGAGCACAGCACTGCAGATCTCACCTGTCTCATATCACAGGTTGTGTTGCTGCAGTGGGTTTAACCAGGTTGTCTTCCCTGCCTAAAAAAAGGGAAGAACATTGCTTTTCTTGGAGGACAGTATGTGAGTTGAACCGTAAAAGGTTTTGGAGGTGGAACGTAACTATGCAGATGTTAATTTTCTTTCTTTCCCTGAGGACAGAAATTCCATGTGAGTGAGTTGATGTGTTCTCTTTTCGCAATTAATGTACTTGTGACCCATCTTTCTATCTTAATTTTATTGTGTTAGTCAAAGGAACTTCGTAACTTTCTTGTTTGGGGTACATCAAAACTTTGTACAAGCACCTTTTAAATGGAAGCAACTTTAAGTAACTGACCAGGGGGTTTTGATCAGGTTTTGTTGGTGTTTGTTTTGTTAATTGTTAGTTGAAGGTGGAAAGACCAATGTGCTCTGTTTCACTTCTGAACTAGCTGGACGTATACCAGTGAGAAGGATTTGAATGGGAGCAGCCACTGGGGCTTGATTGCCACGTACAGTGGGGCTGGTTATTACCAAGACCTGTCAAGGACCAGGGAAGTGACAGCTTTGCAGATTGCTAGCCTGAAGAAGAACCTGTGGCTGGACAGAGGGACCAGAGCAGCTTTCATTGATTTCTCTGTGTACAATGCAAACATCAACCTGTTCTGCATTGTCAGGTATGAACAGAACCACGACCGCATTCAGTTGCACAGTGTAGGCTGTAGACATGGGGTTTTCATGTGATTGCTTTGTTTTAGGACATGAGTAAGCATATATTTTGTATAAAGGAGACAGACAACTGCAGTGGCATGCCTTCCTGTCACAGAAGTGAGACTCTACATGATGGCTGCGCTCTCCATCTGGAAACAGTCCTAGCTTTCTTGATGCCACAGCAGTTTGGGTGCAGTTTGCAGGCAGCTTCTCTGATGAGTTGGTTTATTCAAGTAAATACATGGGTATACAGCATCAGTCTTTAGTTTAGACAACATGAAACAGATACAGATGAAAACAAGTCTTTCTGTCTCTGTTTTCTCACTGTTCCTACAAAGCTTTGGGTTGTAGTCAAAATTGAGCGTGGTCATGTTTACACCTTTTGTGTGGTGTCCTTTCTGAATCATATGTGGGCTTGTTTCCATTATTTAAATAGTTATGAAAATAAAACCAAATATCTTTTAGTAGTGCTTTTCTTCAACACTGTGTAAGTTTAAGTGGGTTTTTTTGTCTTTTTTTAAATGCAGGTTGTTAGTGGAGTTTCCAGCAACCGGAGGCCTTGTTACATCTTGGCAGTTTCAGCCAGTGAGGCTGATTCATTACATCTCCACTTTTGACTTTTTCCTGGCAGCCTGTGAAATGGCATTTTGTCTTTTTGTTCTTTATTATATGGTGGAAGAGATCTTAGAAATTCACATTCATAGACTGCGCTACTTCAGAAGTCTTTGGAATTGCCTTGATATCCTTATCATTGTGGTAAGTAACCTTTATAATAAGGCTAAGCTTGCTTTTAAAATGCACTTTGTGGAAGACATTGGTGACTTGGTGTTCCTGTTGTGGGTTTAAGGGATAAGACCATCATTAGGAAGGATACTTACAAACTATTACGCTGTTCAGTCTGAATAAGACAATTTTAGTCTGTGTTGTAGTATTGGTGTGTTTTGCAAATTTTATTGTTCTGTCTTCAGTGGTTTCAACCTTTGCCTTCTGGTGCAAAGTTAGACTATTTGTCCCTCATGCTTTTTTACACTTTTTGTCTGTAGAGGCATAGCCATTAGCAGAGTTAACAGTCTTGCTCTCTGTTCTACATATCTGATACAGACTAAAGCACTGGCTTTCAAGTGAGAAAATCAGCTGCTTTAAAGGAGCGATCTGCATTTTGAGGAATGGGACTGGGATTTGAATATGTTTGCAAAGAACCACAAAGAGATTTGTTGTGGTATTAAATACTCACCAGCTAATACCAAGTTTGAAGAAGTGTCTCAAACTTGTGGAGTGCTAACAGCTGTCAGAGCTGCTTTCTTGGTTAAGTGGACAGTGTTGCACATCAGTGATCTTGGTGTAGCAGAAAATCTGAGCCTTGGATTTAAAACTAAATAATATAATTCTCTCTGGACTCATGTCAAGCTGTTCTTACCAGAAATATACAAAGCCAGACGTGCTGAAATAGTTCCAGTCCCACATTAATTTTGTATCTTCAGGTTTGGATGAATCAAAAGTTTCAAGTCCTGAAGTTACTGTCTGTAATCCAAAGAAATCATACTTGCATCACAGTGCTTTGTAAATGCAAGACCATTTAGAAGGATGTTTACATGAAGTGTGTGCTGTTTGTTATGCCTAGTGGGTGGGGGCAGGACTGAGATGCTTTGCTGTTGCAGTCGATGGAGAGTGTTCAAGTGTGAGCGTAAAATTCAGTTCACACAAAGGCTCAAAATTCTACATTTTTACCTTGCCTGAGGGACATTGTTTAAATTTAGGATTATGTACTTATGACTCTATATACATGGTGAAGTGTTCACTTACACCATTGAACAGCACATTTGCAGAGGTCAAAGCAAGAACTTTACCCGTATGGTAGAACTGCAGCTTCTCTGCTCTTGCTTGTTCTGGGCAATACTGGGCAGTCTGTACTCTGGAGAAACTGTAGTGCCTTTTTGGCTACTGCTGTCTTTCTGTTCTTTACTCTTTTTCACATTTGTCTTTTTGAATTGTCATATTTCCTTCCTTGTATTTTCTTCTTTCTGATGGCTTCACTTTTCTGAGCCTGCCAGGCGTCACTCTCATCTTGTCCTTCAACTCTGGTAAGGAAATGACTTCCAAATCTTCTTATTCCCAGACTGTTTGTCTGCAGTCCAGGACTATAATGGTTTTCTTGGGAAATGCAGTTCCTGATATGTCCAGAAATTGTAGTTTGGATCCCATGTCAAACAGCAGCTACTGGGCTGTTAAATTACTCCTGAGTGAAACCTGGCCCCTCCAGCTGCCTGGCCCCACACACTCTTGGGATTGATGATTGGAGGGGTTGACCCTGAAGGACTGTGAGATGTTTATATCAGTGATTTTTTAATTTTTTTTCCCCTAGGCTCTGTGCAATCTCTAGATGTTATTCTCCTGTTTGAAACTTTGTCTTTGTAGTCAGGACACCTTGAAAATAAGTATTGCTTGCTTTTACTCAAAGCTCACTTTGTGGTAGTGCTATAAATTACATGAAGTGTGTCATAACTTTATCTGACATATGTGGCTAAAGCAAGTTGGTTTAAAATCCTAATCACCTTTTGTAAATTTGTATGTTTTTTTTTTTGTACTCAGCTCTCTGTGGTAGCTATAGGAATTAGCATCTACAGGACATCAACTGTTGACATGCTCCTGAAGAAGCTGCTGGAAGATCAGAACTCATTCCCAAATTTTGAACCTTTGGCGTATTGGCAAATGCAGTTCAACAACATTACTGCAGTCACTGTGTTTTTTGTCTGGATTAAGGTAACTCCAAGACATACATCCTTATTCTAATGGTAGAACGTAAGCAGTATTCTGAGTTCCACTTGATTCATTATATAAGGTTCAGTCATGTTTCTTCCATTCTTTCTCCACATGAGAAAGTCAAAACACAGGGGCAACTTCCTGCAGATGAAAAGCAAGGTTGTAATTTGCCACAGGTTTAGTCAGCTCTTGTTTAAATCTAGAAGATATGGTCAGTGCTAGCAGGTACAAGGAATGTTTTTATTATTCCTCAATTGCTGAGTCAGTAATTCTTACTGGATACTGCTTTATCCTAGCCTGGTTTTACCATACCCTTTTTATTTATTGCAAACTTCTGAATCATTAGAAGAGTTGGTAGAACTAATTCAGTTAATCTGACAACTCTGTATATATATATATATTGCTTTAGTTAAACATAATTTCTCTGTTCTACTGCCTCCTTTCCAGAGATGCTTCTTTTCATGCCCATACTCATTTTCTGCCCTCTATATGAATGAAGTTGCAGAGCAACATTCAGTTAAAAAACTAACAGGGGAAATGTAAGATGAGTGATAAGTGAATTTCAACTCTGACACTTAGGCTCACCAAGCAAGTTAGCTAGTCCCTTACTGTTTCATAGGACAAAGTTGCATCTAATTTTTGCATTATGGTTTAAGAAATAGAGTCTTATTGTAAGAAGCAGCATAACAGGGGGAGTCTAGCAGGGTAACAGAATAATGCAGTTTGGGGGGGACCATTAGTCCAGCCACCTGCTCAGAGCAAAGTCAGCTGTGAGAGCTCCTTTTGTTGCATTTTACTACTTCATGTCTAACATCTTCATTGAAGATAAAGATGGATAAATAGGCTTTTGAAGTGTTTCGGTGCTGCTGGTCTGAAGCCAGCGTACCAAAGAGAGGAATAAAAAAACCCCAAACAAAGCCCCATACCCAAACAAGAAGTTTGCCTTCTCAAAGAATTTTTTTCACCTTTCAAGCCTCAGTGTTTTTAGGAAGTGATGTATTTCTAAATGGAAATTAACTGACTTTTCTCCAGTCATATTCAGTAAAAGATCTCATGTAACAGGCTGGAGAGAAATTGTGTTAAGAAATTGTCTTCCTTGTCTTTACAGGTTTTTTCTTTTCCTTTTTTTCTTTTAACAGCTTTTCAAATTTGTTAACTTCAACAGGACAATGAGTCAGTTATCCACCACCATGTCTCGCTGTGTCAAAGATGTCATTGGCTTTGCTATTATGTTTTTTATTATTTTCTTAGCCTATGCTCAGTTGGCTTATCTTGTCTTTGGCACTCAGATTGATGACTTCAGCACTTTCCAAGACTGCATGTAAGTACAGGTATAAAAAGTGTCAAGAATTTCTCTGTACATTGGTAAATGGATCTGGTTGCCTTATCAGAGGCAAATCCTATGACATCCATCTAAACAGATGAGCTGCAGGCATATCACTGTTGATGTAGCCCAGTAGCAAATGCATTTTGATGAGGAAATCAACAGGTTGTTCAATAACCAATTTCCCCTTCCCCCTTATGCTGGGGCAGTGTTGCAAAGAGTTTCTTGTAGAGAAGTGAAGGAACTTGAAATATGCTGATGGTGCTGTAAAGTGCAAAGCCTCTTCCAACCCTGGCACTGTCCAGACAGCTTTAGAGGGAGAAGGTTGGGGTTGTATGTGTGCAAGGGAGATGGGAGTGGTTCTCAAAGCTTCACAATGGTACTCACTGGTTTGCTCTGCTTCCTGTTGCCCCCAAGCAACTGAAAGGCAGAAGTAACCACCCTGGTTTTGTTCTGCATGTGTAGCATCTGACTGTGAGTGTGGTTATGCCTAGAGATGGGCTTGATGAATTGTTTATTGCAGTGCCTGAGAAAGTGTTACACTAATACAGGCCACTCTGCAGCCCATCAGTCAGACTGTTGGAATAAAATAGTTTGAGAATCCTTGCACAGCTCCAAAAATGTTTTCATGTTTTCTTCCACTCCTGGATGTGTTTTGTTTTTTTAAGATTTACTCAGTTCCGCATCATTTTGGGAGACTTCAACTTCACAGAGGTTGAAGAAGCTAATCGAGTTTTGGGACCAATTTATTTCACTACATTTGTGTTCTTTATGTTCTTCATTCTTTTGGTATGTACACTTTGTTTACACGGGGTGGGCTGTTTTTGCATTGCTTGTTCTTTGATTCCCACTGCTGCTTGGGGCTTTTTCTGATCATGGTGAGTGTGTGGCCCATGCAGGGGCCTGACTGTGACATGGCTGGTCACACACACTTTCATTTTCTTGCTTCATTTAAAATAGATTTGCGTTGTATGTTCATTGTCATTCCCATGTAGTCCTCCACACTGCGGGTTTTTTTTTAATTTTATTTATTTTATTTATTATTATGAAGAATTTTATTTCTAAAATCTGAATAGTGTCTGGTTGGCATATACAGCAGGCCTGTATCTTTTGTTGAAAAGTAGCTGTGCAGGCTCTTGGTTCATGAAGTGGTCTAATGTGTGGCTGGCTGTGTTTACAACAGCCTGTTTTGTGCATGTAACACACAGCTTCTCTGCTAGAAGAGCCCAGTTCATCAGCAGTGCAGCAGCTTTCAGACAGCCAGATTTGCCTCTCTTCTATCTTTTACTTCTCCAGGGCAGTCAGGCCCTGTCTTTCTCCCCTTCCCAATGCAGATTACCTGTAGACTAACAGAATTATAAGAAGCTCAGCTTACATGAGAGGCAGCACTAACAAATAAATCACTGAGTGTATTGTGAGTACTCTTCTTTTGTATACTCTGTTAATACCAGTATTGAATCCAACTTGCAATTGAGTCATGTTTAGTCCATGTACATCAGGAACCCTTCAGTAATGACAGCACGGCTCAAGTCAGTTATGTGCTTGGTACAGGGGTAGTGAGCCAAATATTTTGTCTTTTCTCTGAACAAGTGACCAAGCTCTTTTCAGAGTTGATGCCATACATGCCAAGTATCTGATTTTAAGCTTTTCTGTTTTTATCTTTAGTCTGAAATGCAAGCAGAACTGTAACTAGAGAAGAACCTTTTGTTTGTGCTGTTTATTACAGGATGAATAGTTAACTTGATTCCTTGGGCATGTTTGTTGCCAGTGTATTGCCTGAATTGATTCACAGTTGTTACCTATGTAAGTTTGGCTCAGACTTGTTGAAATTTCAAATTGGGCTTTTTGATTTCTCTTATGAGCAGAACATGTTTTTGGCCATTATCAATGACACATACTCTGAAGTCAAGTCGGATATGGCACAACAGAAGGCAGAAATGGAACTCTCTGACCTTATCAGAAAGGTAAAAGTAACATTTTGTTTGTTTGACATCTTATTTCTCACATCTGAACTTATTTCATATAAACGTTGAAAAGTAAAGCTGGCAGCAGATGATGAAAATACACATCCCTTAAAACAAATGAATCTGAGCTGGATGTAAGTTAAATGAATGAAAACTTTCCATGACAATGTATTTTAGTCCTCTGAGACTTCGCTTTAAATGACCAGCCTACTGAATATGACATAGGATTTGTCTGTCATGGTACGTACCAAAATACTGAACTGATGAAGCTAAACTGACATTTAGTACAGTCACAGAATGCAGATTTGCTTAATTTCAGGCAATAAGATGAGGCAAATTTTGGATAATGTAGTGGGAGCTCCCAGAATTAGCTGCCAGTAAGGATGTTGAATACAAAGTTAAGAGCCTTACCTGAATCCTGGTTGAGGAAAAAGATATGCACATGACTGTGCTCTGTATGCAGTGCTGTACCATGATCAGAGACATGTAAACACATACTCAGCATGACCAGTATTTCAATGAGTTTCCAAGTTTTAAACTCAATTAAAATACACCAGAGAAAGATGTAGTGCTATTTTGGTTTTTTTTGGATGAGGGCTCCTTTAAAAGTCATTCTTACAATTGAAGAAAGAGGTAAGCAAAATGACTGCAGAAAGTTGTATCTGTTGGGTCAGCATTATTTAAAATTATCAGTAGCTGCTAAAGGTGACTTACCAGGACAAAATACTCCATTCCTACTGACCTTCAGTGCAGATTGAATGATGGAAGCCTTACCTCTGACTACAAAGGTATTTAAGTGCTGAAATAAAAGATGGATAAACTGGAGGAAAAGACAGAGTCTTGCAGGACTTTTGGAACACACTGAATGCTAGTGTACAGTAGCTGATTTTTGTAATCAAAAAAGTTATTAGAAATCAAATCTTAACGTTTCATGAAAACCCACAAAATTTCACTTTTAGGGCTACAACAAAGCCATGATCAAACTTAAACTGAAGAAGACTACTGTTGATGACATTTCAGAAAGTCTGAGACAAGGTGGAGGAAAACTAAATTTTGATGAACTCCGGCAAGATTTAAAAGGGTAAGGGAGCTGTTACTTGTCTTGGATAGTATCCCCAGAGGTGTGTGATGTTAAGTTTTTGGGGTGTTCTTTGCTCTAGCTTCTGTGATGTGCCCCAAGTCTACACTAATGTGAATAAAGACAGATGGCAGAATACTTTTCTTTTGGTTAGTGGGTAACAAAGCATGTGCTTTTCCTGTGTCTGGTGGGAGTTTTATGCAAACAAACAGATGTGCACAGGTGAACCGTCTTTGCATATGGGTCTGAAGGCATTGCATAAAGGAAAATTCAAACTGTGACATGAAACTGTGGAAGGCAGAAGTAGGAAAAGAATGGTCCCCTTGAGATGTAAGAGTTGTTCTAACAGAGAAGGTCTGCTGAGCACTGGCCCCTGCAGTCTGCACTGTTGCTGGTGGTGCTGCATTGGGGCAGCATCCCATACTAGAGAAAGGATTTGGAGCTCCAGGGCCCAACCTCCTTGAATTTCTGTGTTGTGGGGGAAAAGGCTGTGAGGAAGCAGGGATCTAAGGCCCTTGAGGAAATGGCAATGCTTCTGTCAGACCACTGAAGAAGGTTGTGAACAGGCAGGAGTTCAAGGAAAAGGAACAAACCAAGGATGTATGGAAGGAACAGTTGTGAAGGAGCAGGGTGCAGTGTAGGGGAGATTGGTGCTATAAACTAATGAAAGGTGAGGACTGAGGGGTTTTTATCAGTGTTGTGAATTTATAGGTGATGTTGGGATCAGTCGTGTCTTTGTTTTGGAGATGAAACACTGTCTGAAGTGAAGGGTTTTCCAATAGGTTCTTTCAGCATCTGAAAAATGGAAAGTAAGGGAGCTGCTTTTACTGCCTTTTCAGGAAAGGACATACGGATGCAGAGATTGAAGCAATATTTACCAAATATGACCAGGATGGGGACCAGGAATTGACAGAACATGAGCATCAGCAGATGAGAGATGACCTGGAGAAAGAGAGGGTGAGCTCAGCATTATGTGTGCTATGCCACCAGCACTGTCTGTCAGTCTGCTCCCTCTGCTGGTTTGCTGCCTCAGAAGAATCCTCTTGTTGCCCTTCACATTTGCTGTCATCCCTGGCTGTCTGAGCAGCGCTCTAAAAAGGCACAGGGGAGCTGATGGAAGGCTGGAGGTCTTTGACCTTGATACCACCATCCCCCATGTACAGGTGAAAGTTTTTGCATCTTCTTCTTCTCTGGCTTGTGTTTTCACAAAGGAGGATCTGGACCTGGATAGGAGCTCCCTGCCACGTCCTCTGAGCAGCCGCAGCTTCCCACGGAGCTTGGATGACTCTGAGGAGGATGAGGATGAAGACAGTGGACACAGCTCCAGGAGGAGGGGCAGTAGCTCCAGTGGGGTTTCCTATGAGGAGTTCCAAGTGTAAGTTTATCCTTCTGAAGGGGACAAATCTTCATGATGGGTTTTGGTTTTTTTCTGTGTGGGTTTTCTTCTTTCCATTATATGGTATTCTTTCCTGTAACTCTGAGTATTAATCAAATTATTAATAAAAGCAAGTGTTATGTTTTTGTGGTGCAGAAGTTGCTCCTTTTAGTAGCTTTCAATTAGTATCTGAACTGGAAGTGCTGTAGAGAACCTCATGGGAATTGGTTAGAAAATGAAAAATTAGAATAAACAAATCAATAAAAGCCAGCAAAATCCTCCATGTCCTTAAGACTTGGTCATTGAGAAGACAGATAAAATGGTCATGTTACAATAATGCCAGAAGACTTTTCTGGTTTTTTTAAGTAGTAAAACCTCGAGGTTATTTTAGGTTCAGTGAGAACTTCAGCTGTTGTTTCTATTAAGTTACTTGTGAGTGTATTTTGTCTAAAATGATAGAACTCCATATTAATCATTTACAGCGACACTAGCTGAATAAAGACTTGTGTAACTGAAACCAGCAAATTTTGATGATGCCTTAAAAGCAGTGGAAAAGTACTTTATTCCATCTGCTTTACCCCTCTTTTTATCTTCTTGCTCTGGTGTGCCTTGTCTCTCCTGGACAGTAGGAGTCGTTTGTGGAAATTCAGATGCACTCTTGAATAAAAATGGTGTCTCATCCTCATCTGCCCTGTGTGTTGACATGCTAGAACGATGCTGACTGTGAAAGGTCAGAGTCACTGAAGCTCCCACTTGTTGCCCTCAGACTCATGAGGCGGGTGGATCGCATGGAGCATTCCATTGGCAGTATCGTCTCCAAGATCGACGCCGTTATCGTGAAGCTCGAGGCAATGGAGAGAGCCAAGCTAAAGAGGAGAGATGTGTTGGGAAGACTGTTAGATGGAGTGACAGAGGTAAGAAACCCACTCTCTCCGGTCTGGTCACAACCTGCATGGCTTCCTTGCTGTTAGGACTTCTACCTACTGCTTGGCTGAGGAGAGAGGACTGAAGGAGTGTTGGTAAAAGTGAGTGATTTGGCAGTGGCCAAGTGATTCCAGCTAGTTAGTTAGGAAAACATGAAATTTAAAACATTAAATTTTGGGGGCATGACCCAGGGTTCAGATAACCTGTCTTATAGCTGGCCTGTGTCACCATTTCACCCCGTGATCTGGAGAGCAGTGATGTTCCATAGTTGCTGAAGCAGCTCGTTCATCCCTTGGTGTCTATTGGGATTAGTAGGACGGTCTGGACTCGCCTGTTAGAGCTGGGGGATCCAGCCCAGCAGGCCCAGCCTGCTCTTCTTCTCCCATACTGCTTCTGGGACTGTGTATGGCAGGGGGAAGCAGGTCACTTCTATCAACAGCCTTACCTGACTTCTATTGCTTCCCCTTTCTTTCTTGAGTGCCCTTTGAAAGTGGCCATTGGAAGAAATGTTACTTCTCTGAATCCTAAAATCTGTCAACTTCCTGATGGGGACAAAAACACCCAGAAGAGGGTTGTTAGGAGGTGGGAGTTACCAGGAGGACTGTCTTGGTGGGTTATGTAGGTCAGACTTGCTGCCCTGTCAAACGGTGATCCTGGCTGCTGCTTGTCCATGAGGTGAAGCTTCTTCATGGGTGTGCTTTTCTGAAGTATATTTTCCATTTCTGGAGGTGGATTTATATATAAAAACTAATACAAATTATGCTTTCCTAAGTGAGGGTGACAACCTGGGCGTTACATCAGTGGAAATAAAACAATATACTGTGGTAGCTGTGTTTCTCCACTGGTCTATGGAAGTACTCAAGTAGTATAAGCATTTCCCACAGGGTTTTGCTTAGGTTACAGTTTGGAAGCTGCACTTCCAGCTTGTGTCTTCAAATGTGTTTAGGATGAAAGACTGGGTCGTGACAACGAAATCCACAGGGAACAAATGGAGCGACTTGTGCGAGAGGAGCTGGAGCGCTGGGAATCGGATGATACTGCCTCCCAAATGAGCCACCGGTTGGGAACACCACTTGGACTGAATGGCCAGCCTCGTTCAAGGAACTCTCGGCCATCCTCTTCCCAGTCAGATGGTATTGAGGGGGGAGGAGGAAACGGGGGCAATAACATCCATGTGTAGGATTAACTTTGTAGGTGATTCCAAACGTTTCAGGTCACTATTCAGCCAGCAAATACACTTCGCTGTTGCCCAGCGTGAGCTGATCATTCTGATCAGACCACTAAGGACAACTTTCACTGGTGGGCAAAAGTAAATACTCTCTTCATGAGTCACTTTCAGACCTATGTAAGCCAGGTGTCATGTTTGGGTTGCCAGCAGTGAGACTTGTCAGGCCTGGAAACAAAAAGGCAGAAAACAAAATGGGTATCAAGTGTGACAAAATCTGCTGGGACAGAAATTTGATTCTCTCCGTGTATTATGGGGAACACTTCCATGAGGGCAGAGAGCATCGGACAGAAAAATGTGCTGTGGTCACCACGCTAAAATGGAAGGCTATGAGTCTTCTGCTTTCACTTGGAAAATGTGATTTTTAAATTGTTCTAAAAGCAAATTTTAAAAGAGGATGGCGTCAGTTTATTTTCTGATTCCTTATAACAACTGACAGTTTTCAAAGAGAGAAAACAGCACTTTTTTTTAAAAAAATGGAGTTGCTACCTGATTTTCTGAGTTATTCTTGGTGTGCTAACATTTTACCTAACTTAAAATATTCTTTTTTTCCTGTTTTTGCAGAGTACTACATTTCTTTAAACAGAATAAAGTGGACTTAGTTTGTACAGCTGTAAATGACATAATTCTGCAATAGAAACTGAATGCATTATAGTTAGCATTTCAGAAGTAATATTTGAGAACTGCCTCTTCACACCCAACTAACATAATACTTTATAGCTATGTTGCAAAGTGTCCATTTTTTAATGCTATGCTTTCATGACTTAAGTGTTCCTGGGATAAATATAGCAGAGGTAACTGTGGCTACTTTGCAGAAAATATATTATTTACAAGCACACAAAATTGAAAAACACCCTTCCGTGGGTGTGGGAAGGGGGCAGAGAAGTTGCTGGCAGTTGGGAAAATCCAGTCTTGTGCCATGTGAAGTTCTAATCACATCTCAACCACGTAGTCTGTATTTACATTTAACAGGACTGCTTGTAAAATTATTAGGTACCTTTCTACATACACTTTTCTGCCGAGGTGCAACACATGATTCCTTTGGAAAGATGTTTGTAGTGTAATCACTGATTTTTTTTTAGTATTTAATTTCTTCTGCTTTCTTGTGTCATAGGAGCTTTGTTTTTGAAAGGAGGTGCAATATTGAAATTATGTTTGTTTCCTCGAGAAAGCGTTGAGGCCATGTTTGGGGTTTTTGCCTGTGTTTCCATACATGGAATAGTGGCTTAGGAGGGAGGTTGTCAGTGGTGCTTTTTTCCTGAAGATGGCAGTTGTCTTGTATTTAAAGACTTCGAGTTCGTGAAAGAAATACTGGGAAGCTGCATAATCAATTGCATCTTAGCTATTAGTAGGGTATGTAGAGGAAAACATGCCTATTTATCAAAGTATAAGTAGCAGGTATTACATTGCATTGGTGCCTTTTGTTTCAAAAAGCAGTTGCTGCCATGGGTTAGCTCCTCATTCTTGTAGGCAAAGCTTACGTGTTCCATGTGTTCTTACAGTGGCAGTGCCAGGATGTGACTCAGAATGCCTTTCCTATAGCCAAACAACTTGCTAAAACTAAACAGACTTTGTGCCTCTCCCTTTTTTAAGTTTATGAGAAACCATATGCACAGAAACGTAATTGATGTAAGGTGGAACAGGAGAAAATTCAGTGTGGAGATTGGAACTTCATAGTAGCCTCCTGTCGAGAACAGAATTATATGGGAAAACAGGGTGTGATTCTTGTGAAGTAGTGGGGGTTTTTTTCTGTAGGTTATTTTGTTCTGTACTAGGAAGAGTTGAGAAATTTGTGCTCTTTCACAGGAGTCCCCATCAATTTGCCAAAACAGTGCACAGCACAGTGGGTAGGGCACTTTTGTGTAATGAGGACACTCTCTCTTGCCTTGATGGGAAGTGTTTGGACCTTAGAAACCTTTCTGAGGAAAGCTTTTCAGTGTTGAACTGGCATTTCTGACTTTAAACAAACAAACCGAAAAGAAACACCAGCTGTACGCATGGCCAGCTGGTGTGCAAGGAAAATAGAAAATACAAAACCAAAGCAATTTAAATATACAGAGTCTCATCTTTACGTTCATATCCAGACTGTGTAGTGGGTTGGTATGTGACATGATTTGCAGCTTAAACTTTGAGGCACACTGGACCAATTACACGTATGTGACAATTGATGTTGGGTTTCTAGGGTTAAGGGTCTAAATGCTAAGACAGTATTTAAAAATCAATGACTCTGGCCAAATGACTCAACTTGGATTGTCCAGCAGTCAGCTGGGACCTTATTAGGGGTGCCCTGTGTTAAGGTTTGTGCCTGTGGCCTGTCAAATACGTGCACGCCGAGGTTTATGGCAGCAGGGACTGAGGAGTGTGCAGAAGTGGTCCAGTGTTGGTGAGGCAGGGCCTTCCTGGGGGGAAGGAAAGCACACTGAGATCCATCAGTATGGTTTCACGTGGGTTTCCTGTAAAAATGTACCTTTCAAAATGTAAATTCAGTCACGCAGTTCATCTTTTATTTTGTACTATGTGTTTATTATGAAAATGTCTGCATTCATAGCTGTATTTTTTGAGGTATATTTCTGTAACGTGTCGTTACTTAATAACAAACTTCATCTTGAAGTGCAATAAGTTTTCATGGGGTACCCGTGTGTGTTGACAGTGGGCCTTGCAGTAAGTGCATTGCCACTTGAAAAACGTTACAAATGTTTTATTAATTCATTCATTTTTCAATTTTAGATTTTATCATTTGTTACTTATTACAACAGTAAAGTTTTTGCATAGAATTATACAGTGTTTGATCTAATTAGGAAGCTGTTAATTATGTAAGTCTTCTACAATGATCAAGAACGTATTGATCTGTAAAACTGAGCACTTTACTTCCTAATAAACATTTTATGTAATCTATAAAGCAAACATTGTGCCCTACACTTGGTTTGTTTATAATGGAATGTGAAGAATCCTATGTTTTATTTGTGTTCCTTTTTTCTCATACCTTATTGGCAGATTACCAAATAATGTAAAAAGGGAGTACAGAGTGTTAATGAACACAGAGGACTGGGCTGATCCTGCTGCTTCATTGCCCAAACAGTCTTTTTTTTAACCCTTTATTTCACATTTGTGTCTCTGTAAATGCACAGGTCTGCTTTCTGCCATTTCAGGTAGCAGCTCTCACTGCTGATAAATGTCTCTTTGTCACTTCACAGTAACTGTGTAAGTTAACTCTTTTTTTTCCTCTACTCCCCTTTATTTTTCCTCTTGTTTCAGGGAATCCTACAGCATCTGGAAAGTTTGAAGAGTGCTTGGAAAGCCCAGGCTCACATGCTCATAGTTTTCCTTGGACACCTCTCTTGCCAGCTTGCAACTATACTGTATTAATGAAAACTGGATGCTTAACGTAAATCCATCTCAATCTTTAATGACATACGTACTGAGTTTAGGAAGTATATTAAGCCTTTAGTCAGTGCACTAAAAACGTCACAGTTTGTGGGAAGCAGGAACCTTTTATTTTCATTTTCTCCTGCGTGTATGCTATAGCATTGGTGACTTGGGAAGATTTCTTCAGCAAGCACAGTTTGAGATTTTGAGATGCCTGTTTGGAATAAAAGCCACATAATTCTTCCATGTCCCACAAGCATCACTTAGATACCTCATATATTCAAATACTCCACCAAATCTAAACAAGAAGAAAAACTGAGAAAAAGGGGGAAAAATTAATGTTATGATAAAGGGTCTGCAAAGAAATTGTCACTTGCATAACAAGGACTTCCAGGTTTTAAGCACTGATCATACAAAATAGGTACAGAAACATGGAGGGACAGCTCAGTCGTTTGGGTCCCAGACTGATGTTGCCTTGTTGAAGTGTGTCATCTCACACTTCTGGTTCAAGGGACTGTTACAAACATGCTGCTTATGTGTCTCTAATGCTAAAGCAGTGGGATCACAAGCAAGTTCTCTTTGGATTGGAGATTCTGGCAGCTCTTCTGCTTTGCTTCTACTCCAGGGAATACTCATGGAGACAGAATCTACATCCCAGGAGGCAAAGAGCAGGTCTGAAGGCAGCAAACTTGTGCCTTCTGTAACAGTCCTGAACTGGGAAGTGTGTGGAAGCAGGTTTCCTGCAGCCAGGTGTTCAGGTGTTTTTAGAGAAGGAAGAGAGCAAGTTTTTTTGAGTTTTGGGGAGTGTACTGGGTTTCTGTGACTCTCAAAAAAATTATTAGTAATAAATGCAGTAAGATTGCCAAAGGACTGGTCATGACAATTTGTAGCCAGTTTTGCTGATGAGATTTTGAAAGAAGTTTAGACTAATAAATTCATTCAATTGCCAGGTCTTGAAAAGAGTTAAAAATTAGCAGACACGGGGCAAAAATGCTCATTAAGAAACTATTAATATAAAACAAAACAACAATATTAAACTCTTAAAGGGCTGGAATTTGTTCAGATTTTGAGACTTTTACTATGAGAAAAAAAAATTGCTCCAGTGAGAAGAGTTAGGCTTTATTTTCAGGGAAGTTGTATTCAAGGTGGTTTCAAAATACACTTCACAGTGCTGTGACTGCCAGAAACACCCGTGTGTTCTGCACAGGCTGCTGCTTCCCACTGTTACATGGAGAGTGGCGTGATGTAAACTCCGAGAACATCCAACTTCTGGTTTTGGGAAAATGATTGCTTTGTCACTGTGACCCCAGAAAGCAGGGAGGGAATCCTTGCAAGTCTTGCATGTCTCCTGCTAAGAAATTTCCGTTTCTCTCAGTGTTCCTATGATGCTAAAGCTGCGTAATAAATGCCAGCTGTGTTTCCTGGCTTAGTCATTTTGAACAACAAAGCGAAGAAACGGGTTTGACAAAAGTTATAACTATCTTAACTGGATGTTATTTCATGCCCAGCGAGCAAGAGGAGGGAGACATGGACGTGGGGAGGAAAAGCATTTCTGTTACATTCAGGAGACTTTCCCCTTTTTTTTTTTAACATTGCAGAGAGGTGAGTGTAAGCTCTGACAGAGGAGAACTCATTTAAAAAAGGAGTTTGAAAGAAGTCATCTGTGTCTGTAAGAACCCAAATCAGAGAGATTATTTAGCAAATAGAAGTGTGTTGCATGGAACACCCAGAGGAACAACTGCAGGAGCCTTTGCTGGCATTGCTGTTATTTGCATTATCAGACTGTACTCCCTCCTCCTGCACCACACCTTTGGTGTAAAGAGACACAGCTAAACACAAAGTGAGCTATGGCAGTTTACTGAATGTAAAAGAGGCAGCAAGTTGACGTTTGTGAAAATAGCATTTTACCAGTTAATATTAGAAAAATCATTGCCCGTTTTTTTGGGGTTTTTTTACCAAATTTAATCATTTTCTCTTTTGGAAGATTATTTTCATAAAGTGTGCAGAAAACTTGGCACTATTAGGCTGTTGCAAGGAATACTGAAATTTTTCGTCCAGGAAATAAAGAATTGAACATTTTAATGTTTATCAGCATCCCAGAAAAAAAAATCTGTGAACAGAAAATACGTGACTACAGATCCATAGTAAGGATTGTTTGAAGAGGTTTGACTCACCTTGGACTGATGTTAGCGTTTGTCCAGAAACAATTTTCTTCACATTACCTGTGGTGTCTGTCTGCAGTCCTACAGAGCAGGATATTGCCTCCTAAGCGCTTGACTCTGTGCCCACTAGGTCAATGGAGAAGTAATGAGAAGGCAGGTGGCCATTTCATAATACTGGAGAGTGAGGGAGTAATTGCAGTGTTGTGTTCTTTGAAGAAATCGGGTGCCTAAAATATTGGCAAGGCAGCTTCCTTTAGAATGAAATGGTCTGCTTAAACAGCATGACTCAAGACCTTACGAAGGTAAAGATTATTTCTCCTGAAATATGAAGGAAATACATGAAAATGGAGAAGCATGGTTTACTCATTTATTTTAACAGGCTAGGTTAGCCTCTCCTTGAATCTCTCCATCTCCTTCCACATGTAAAGAAACTCTGTTGTTTTGAGCTCTTAATCTATAACTGTTTAGTTTCTGTGAAGGCAAGAGTTAGGCATACATTATTTAATTTTTGTGATAGTGCTATCTTAATAGTTTTCTTTCTTTCTTCTCTTCATTATTCTTATTGCCTATCAAGAGTCCACCTGACATAAATTCTTTGTGGCTTTTATGGTATATTTCTTTTTAGTCTTTCCTCTGTGCTGGAACAACCTCCTGAATTGTGAATGTTTTTATTGGTTGTTCTCCCAGTAGGATGCTGCCCTATGAGTACATTTCTCAATGCCTCCCGAAAAGCCTAAATTAAACCAATGTCTTTCCTTCCAGGTAGCGAGTATATGGCCTACAAGGTTCTTACTGTATTTACCCAGCACAGGAGTCAAGAAAGATGATGACATTTCTTATGCAGCCCAGAGCATCCAGCCGGTGTAGTGGCTTCATCAGCAAAACACTGAAGTCCATGGCAAGAACTACCAAGTCGCTCAGGCACTTGTTAATCTTTGCTTGAACCAATACAATTTCTAAAGCCTAGGGGGTACTGTGAAAAATAAGTCACAAATCCTGAGTCAGTGTAACTTATGGACCTCTTAGATGTGTCATTTGAAAAGTCAACAGCCTTCATGATGTAGTTGTCCAACCACGTGTGAATGTGTTACAGAATCAATGAATTAATCACCAACATCTGTTTTGAAAGTAAGGCAGCAATTCGAAACATGAGATTTGCTTTCTTATACTGTCTGGCCTCCTGCTTTCTTCATTAAAAGCCATTCAAATTGCTCTATCAGCAGACTTGCTCATCTGTTTCAAGTGCCACTGAAATAATTCTTTATTCCAGAAGAATTGCTCCAACAGTTGATACTATTGATTATTAAATATTTTTCACTACAGCGAAGAAGCTATAAGAGTAAAAATTGGATGATTTCAGTTTTGCCAGTGACCTCCTGCACAGTGGAAACTCAGTTAATACATTTTTCTCCTTAGCCTGCTACCAGCACTTAGGTTGCCTTTTACTTTTTTCCTCTTCTTAATAAATAAACATAGAGCTTTTCAGGTTTTGCCAAACTATGGCATTTGAAACCTGTGTAAGTTTTAAATATTCTTCCCAGGACATGAGCACTTCAACTGGGTGACAGCAAGTCAGAAATTAGTGCTTCACATAACACACACAGGTATTTTGGTGAAAAAGACTTCCCTCCAGACCCCTGGTTGATTGAGGAGGAGCAAGGGTTAGTGCAAACATAACCCCCCTGCTATTTAGCAAAGCTATGCTATTAGTTACAGCAAATGGAGCATTCATTACAGAGAACGAATTTCTTTCAGTCAGTGGCACTGAAAATACAAAAATCTTAGTTTTAGTACTGAAAACAATAAAATATAAAAGCAGTTTCTTGCAAGATTATTGTTATCATGAAGCTTCCTTCAAACAAATTGATTCAAATGAGTTTAAATTGATTCAAATGAGTTGAAATGTTACTAGGGAAGTAACAACCTTCAGGTTGTGATTTATTTTAATTATTCTAAAGTGTTTCAGACGGAGGATGTAAAAGGAAAATTGAATGGTTTGACATAAAACCTAAATGTATGTAGGTCTTTTAAATTCCAAGAATCCAGATTAAATCATTTGCTGTCGAACTGTAAGCAAACTGAAACAGGAATTTTCATACACGAAAACACATTTTCAATTGAGTTAGTGATATAATTGGAATCATTAAATTCTGTACATCACACTTCTTAAATGCTAAATGCAAATGACAAAAATCTCAGGAAAACAATGGTATCAGGCAGTCCTGTCATCTTTAAGCCCGAGCAATGCATGAATCTTAACACCATGAACCCCTTGATCCGTGGTACCCTATTGCTAAGATCCTGCCGAAAGGAGCAAATGTCAGGGATAATTCAGCTCCTAAGCCAATTGCAGTGGAAAGCAGGGATCATTTCAAGACCAATTTGGAGCAGATTAATGAAAAAAAGGCTTAACGGGCCATGTACCACTAAAAGAATGCTGGTCAAATCCATCCCTAATGAGGGCGGGGAGATAGAAGAGATTGTGAGAAACAAGTCAGGACTATTAACCTTGGGGCATTAGGAGATCCTTGAGAGCCTAATTCTTGTCACAAGGTCAAGCTTTTACAAAGCAATTATTAAGGATCTCTATAGTATCAACATACAGACACACACACACATACTCAAAACCTTTTAACCTTGGCTGCTCTGGACTCATTTCCCTTCCCCTAATTACCCTCCCCACCCTGGTTTTAATTATTTGTAAAGGTACGTGTTAGATTTCCTATACAGATGATGTGTCTAGTGGCTTGTGCAAGCAATCTGAATGTATTAGTCAGTCCCAAACAAATGGGGACAATCAGATATATCCTGGAATCATAGAATGGCTTGTGTTAGAAGGCACTTCAAAAGATCATTGAGTGTCAACCCCCTTGCTGTGGGCAGGGACATCTCTCACCTGAATATGTAAAGTCAAATACTGGATATAAAGAGAAAATAAAAATCTTTATTTAAAGCCTATATTGTGACAGGCAAGTCTGACATGACTACTACTCTAATTTCTGCTCTTGCAATTAAGGTGAAGAATTTTGCATATCTCACTCCATAATTGGATAATGGATTGATGGCTACACTGTGCTGCTGTCAGTTCATTAGTGTGTGGACATTCTCATTAAAATCACTGGGAGCAAATGAGCTGAACAGTGGGAGTAGCAGAACTTGTCCTCTCATTGAGCTGAATGGGAATTCTTCCCTGGGCAGCGACTCTGGGGTTTGCTCTGGTCACACGGACCACTTTAGTGACAATGAGGTCACACAGACAGAATGTTAACAGAGTGAAAAACAGAGCTAAGTATTGGACAGCGCAGGAAGAAATATTTGTTTTATGTAAATACATTCTTTTTAGGTGGCCAAGTGCTGAAACGAGAAGAAAAGTTTAGAAGTTTTGTATCAAAATCTGTTCAAAATGTGAGTTTGGCTTAATTTATTTTCTTTCTCAGAAACCACTGCTGTATACTAAAATCTATTTTATTTTCAGATAAGAACACAGTCTGTGTAATCACATTTACAACTCTTTAAATGTTGAAATGTTGAGGACCAGCTGCAACTATCAGGTTTGTAGAGTTCTACAGTTTGAAATCTGTGATGATGTTGGGTTTTGTCTCCAAAGGCAGCTTCTCTAATTCACTTCCATTTCTTTGTAGTACCAGGATCTGGAGTACTATTTCTGTTGGTTTCTTTGGAATAACCACATTGCTGTTCTCCTGTCACTGCTTCCTTTGTACAAATACAAAATGTCAAACAATTCAAATATCAAATGCAAGTTCGTTTTCATGTTTTCATGAGAAAGATAACAAAAGCTCCGTGCTGAAAGGCTTTTAAATGCTTGCAAGCATAAAGAAGAGGAGAAATCTTCAAAAGGAATTCTGTAGCTGGTCTCATGTCTATGTACAATCCCTGCCTGCTGTGGCAGCTTGTTTACTGTAGTCTATATAAATCTCATGCAGATTTTTAGAGGTATCCTCTAAATTTGCATTAAAACTAATATAGCCTCAGAAATTTTTAATAAAATATTCCTGTCATTCTATTGGAAATAACACTGCCATCTTGCAAGTAACATATTATGGTTGCTCATTCTCAAGCTGTGAAATGTTCTTTTGCTGTACAGGAACCACTTTGTCCTACTGGAAACACTGTTACATGTCCCATTTTTCAGTGCCACAGCAGCTGAGTCTTCACTAACAATACCCAGGAAAAAAGTCAGGATTGTTGTATATTCATTTTGTTAGTCTGAAAGTCTGCCCATTCTGATGTATTGTAAAATGCAGATCTGTCAAGAGCTAATAAAAAGGCTGAATACTACAAAACTATGATTTCATTCATGTTTGGTTCTAATTGTTAGTTATATGTGTAGAAATACATAAGGTCAGTCTTAATAGTTCAGCCATGCCAGTGTAAAAGTAGAGAATCTGTCTATTAGTATAGATTTAAGGTGACCATTTCCTGATAATCTAGGAAGAATAGGATTTCATTTTCAGCAGCAACTTAAGTTCTTTTTCCGAAGTGTAAATTTACAGTGAGCTATTTTGTCATGTAAGAGTTGGTGGAAGGATTTTAAAGTTTAACAGGGTCATAACCTATTTTCTGAAAACTGAAAGCATTCAAATAACCAAATTCAGAAATATTAATGATCAAGTAGGGTTTTTCCTGTTTTTTAGGGCTCTTTGTAATATTGAGGATCCCGTGTGTATGTGTTTCTATCTGTAGATATGTTCTTACAGTCACGTGTCTTTTTCCCTAAAATTCATGTCTATGTCAACACCTCTCTGTACAAAAATCCCTTTCTAAGCTAACTTGAAAATTGAAAATTTAACTTAGTGTGTGCTATTATGTCTGTGAAACCCTAATTTTATTTGCATTAAACTATTTCATCTTTTCAGTTCATTTGTTGGATGCTTATGCAGAGTTGTGCCAAAGCTGAATAAAAAAGGGTAATAAACATAGGTTTTTTTAAAATACCTTCTTGATATTTATTAAAATATCAACTTTTTTAGACAATAGCCAATGCTGCACCTCAATTTCATAGCAGATGCTATGGAAATTAGCAGTGGCTTCTGCAGAAAACCTGTGTCTGACTACAAAAAACAGACTGAGAGTCTGAGTTCACAGCTTCAGAGCAAGGACCCCACTGCAAGGATGTATCTTTGTCAGGGTGACAAAGCTCATTTATAGTTGCAATGCTCTTCTATAGGTGTTTGTTTCCTCTCATGAAGGTTAACTATAAGTGGCTGATTGAAATGTTATTCCATTGTCCCTGTGTCACTTGTTTTGAAACTCACATAGGAATATTCTGGAGCACAGCTCCAGGTTACAAGTGTAGGACAGCTCATCCTGTGACACCCATTGCAAGGCTTGCAAAGGGAAGCTGGAGGACAATGTGGCTTGTTCTCCTTCACCCTCACTTCTCTACCTCATGTCATTGTCCTAGGTCTTCACCGGTGCTTCCAAACCAAGTATTCCTGACAGGAGAGCATTTACTCATTCTGCTGTTTGAATCTGTCACTCTGCCTTTGGTAATTTTTGTAACAGACATAGAACTATGAACATCCTTGGAGGAGAGATGTAAGAGAAGGCAGAAAGGCCTGGCAGAGAGACTTAGACAGGTTAGAGGGCTGGGCAATCATAAACCATGTGAAGTTTAACAAAGACAACTGTCAGATTCTGTACTTGGGATAGGGCAACCCTGGATGTGTGTACACATTGGAGAATGAGATGCTGCAGCAAGGGACTGGGGGTCCTGGTCAAGGCCAAATTGGACATCAAGCAGCAGTGCCCTATCAGCCAGGAGGGCCAACTGTGTCCTGGGGGGCATCAGGCAAAGAATCACCAGCCAGGCCAGGGAGCGGATTGTCCCGCTCTGCTCTGCACTGGGGCGGCCTCACCTGGAATGTTGTGTGCACTATTTGGGGCAGCACAAGATAGGGAAGATATTGAGCTCTTAGAGAGTGTCCAAAGGAGGGCAACGAAGATGGTGAAGGGCCTTGAGGGGAAGCTGAGGTCACTTTGTTCAGTCTGGAGAAGAGGAGACAGGGGACACCTTGCCGGGGTCTACAACTGCCCCATGAGGGGAAGAGGAGGGGCAGGCACTGCTCTCCTCTCTGCTGACCAGTGACAGGATCTGAAGAAGGACATGAAGCTGTGTCAGGGGAGGCTTAGGTTGGATATTACAGAAAGTTTCTTCATCCTGAGAGTGATTGGACACTGGAACAGGTTCCCTAAAGAAGTGGTCACAGCACCAAGACTGACACAGGTCAAGAAGCATTTCAACAACATTCTTGGGCACATGGTGTGATTCTTGGGGATGGTCCTGTGCACAGCCAGGAGCTGGATTTGATGATCCTTGTTGAGTCTCTTCCAACTCAGTATATTCTATGATTCTAAACCTGCTAGAGAAATAATGTTCTGTAAGTTTGTTTTTGTATGACCTACACAAACTAGGGCAAAGATTAGCAGCCCAAGAAAGAGCTGTAAAGTTGGCTTCTATGCATTTTAATGCATTTACTCTGCATAACTGCAGATAAAATCTTGCAGATTAATGAGATAAGCTAGCATTGCTGCACATGGCCAGGGAAAAGCTGGCCGGCCAGGGAAAAGCTGGCCTGCCAGGAAAGGACTGCTGCAATCTATGGAGCCATATGAACGTGGTACCATCCCGTTTAGTCATGCACTTGAAATTGGTCCCTATAAAAAAGACTAGGAACTCACGCTAGCAGCACTAACAGGACAGTGAAGATGACTTGGAGTTACGCAGAGGAAGGGTAAATTTCAGGACAAGGATTATGCGAACTAGCAAAGTAAGTACACAGTCACCTTTATTTAAAAAACAGCGTTTGTACCGCTCGAGTAGGGTGGGAAAGGCTTGATGGCATCAATCAAGTACGCTCTAGAGCAGTAATGATTTCCAAATGGAAAAGGGTACGAGATGTGCTCTGGGATGGAGAAGATTTTGTCGCTGTCTCACACAGGCTGTGACCACATAAGAAGTTGAGACTGATAAGCGTCCTGATAAGCATCTCTTTGGACTGAATTATTTGCTGGTGAATGTAGGTGCTAATTAAGTATGGAACCGTTACTTGTTTCAGGTTAAGCCACTAAATATTAGTTTTAGGGTTTAACAAATTCATAGCTAGAGAGAGCAGAAAGACTGAACAGTCCACTGAAGAAATTAATAGTGGTACACTTTCTGTAGCAGTCTTGTGCTAGACATTTCAGCAAAGTACCTTAACTATTTAATACAATATACGAGGATGGCATTCACATTGCTGACTCATGTAATCATAAAAGTACAAAAGGAGGCCTCTTAAAAAATAATCCGGTCAGTTGCACAGTCAGTTTCATCAAACCATGGAACAGTGGAAATTGCATCTTTCCTTCTGGTTTCAAGAGAATTTCTTCATGAAGTGCAGTTTCAGGTACGAGATGGTGAAGAATATTAGTGACATGCAGGCAAGAGCCACGTGGTTCTGCCACAGGCCCCAGGTACTTGCATCGATGCCTTGACTTTTCAGATAGTCATCTCCAGTACATATTCTACAGATAAATACACACACGTTTACAAACTTTGTCAGTTTGAGGCATCTAGGAAGATCCCTAGAAGTTGTAGAGTGATTTCATGTGTATAGCAGGTCAGGCAAACACCAGCTATACGTTACTGGTTTATTTTCTATTTGTGTATTTATTTTTCTTGTAGCTCCTATTTCTTATTGGAAGCGGGAATGGATTTTGTGAGGCTGTGAAATCGCAGTGTGTGTGCATGTCTTTCAGTAAATGCAGTTTGAAGGACAGGGAGAAACATAATGCCAGATATTACTAGTGTTATAAATACTAAATATGACAACAGGCAGAACGTTCTATGCAGACAGAATGCAAAAACAGTCAAAACTTCATTTTCTATATAAAAACTCAGAGATTCTGCTGGCCATCAGTGCATATCTCTGATACTCAGACTGATGTTCTAGGACTTTGGAAGTTACTGATGGTGGGATCCTTTTCAGTGTACTGAAATACTTACATCTGGCCCATCTGTGGACGGCTGCTGTTGCTGCTTGAAACTGTGTCATTACTGCCGCAAAAGTTCAGACCCTTCAACTCATTGATTTCTAAAGCCTTTTAAAATAAAGGAAACAGTGACAACACAAATTAGTAGGCAAAGGAATGATACATTAACAGGATGAGATATAATGCGATTAAAATTTAATCTAAAAATCTGATGGTATCACTATTATGTTGGCCAAATTATCATTTCCCTGCAAAACATCACCCTAGCCTAAATTTTCAAAAATTAGGAAAAAAGCTTTAGCTTGACAAGTTTTTGTTTGAGTGATGCAAAAGAGAAGAAATTTTATTTATTTTTTTTTAGTGATAACATTGTTCTTTACTTTGTCTTGGTTTTGTCCAGCTGCACTGCACTGCATGTAGTTGTTCAGTTGTTCTCTCATCTGAGGTGTTTCCAGGTTACAGAAACGAGCTCTTCTGGACAGCAGGGGGTGCTGGTTCATGAGAAGCCTTTCTTGTTTCAAGATACTGCACTGTGTTCTGAGGTTGCTCTGCTTAATTAGCCTTCCTTTTGCTCATTAGCCCATAAAGTCTGAAGCTTTCTTTACCATGAGTAAAGATACTCCTTTCTATCAAATCTCTTCCTAGTCTGCACACAGGAAAATACATCACTTACTGTCATTCCATATCGAGGGATGCTTAAGTATTTGAGCCAGGCGAGCCAGGGCAGGACGCTTGTGAGATTGACCAGCAACCCAGAGAAAAGCTAGAGACAAGAGTTACAAAGAAGCCACAACAACAACAACAAAAAGCAAACTACAAATTACATGCTGTCCTAATGTGTTCTTCTCTAGCTCCTGACACTGCTTCTTCAGATAAAAGTGAGTGGGGAAGCATTTTTTCTAGAGGAAGAAAATCTTCCAGTGGAAGAACAAGGGAGAGGGAAGGAATAATTTCTGTTATCCAGCTTTGGGCCGTAACCCCAGGTCCTTCTGAAATAAGTAACAGGCAATGCTTCACCCTGTGCATTAAACCCCCTGTGCTTCCTGGAAGGGGGTCCCACATGGGTTTGCACGAGCTCTTTGCTGCTCCTCGGGTGTGCTCTGGGTTTTGCCCTTGTGCCCTGAGTCTAAGGCAATGTGGGTTTTGTCTCATCGTTTATGGTGCCTGCCGACTCACTGGAGCTGTTTGTGTGTTGTATGGTTTTAGCCTGCCCGAAAGTGGGCTCTGCAGCTGAGGAGAACAGCTAGGGTAGCGGTGTCAGGCAGCAGGAGGCTGCAGGTCATGTTCTCAGCCAGACATACTCATCTTCTGCAAAGCTAGGGGCAGAAGAAGAAAACGTAGCTCTAGGTGGCTTTTCTGCTTTCAAGGCAGCTTGCTGGGTGCCAGAGCCACACAGAAGAGGGCGGAGGAGCCATTCTCCCTCCCCCTCACACTCAACCCCCCCAGCCCACCCAGCGCTCTCGTTCGCTCAAAGGACAAATCAGAATATTCAACCACACACCATCAGAACGCTCAAATCAGACAAATCAGGATATTTGACATGCTCGACCTCATCAGTCTTTTTGCAGAATTCAGCTGAACTCTCTGCTAGTAGGATTTCTAGATTTCATCATTTTTAGGATTTCAGGATTCAGTCTAGAAAACTCAATGATGCTACTCACAATCATAAAAACGAATGTGATGGTCATGAGTAGGTTTGCTACAGCGACCACGCTCTGTCCTGCTCCAATGGCTAGTGCCATAGAAGTGGCTGTGTAGGACACCATCATAAGGGTAAACATCATTGTAAAGAACGCTTCTACTGTTGGTTTCAAACCTTAAAGAGCAGAACAAGAAGGGTTTCAGTATGATCCTGCCAAAAGCTCTACGATAAGCTGGACACTGTCCTGACTTCTGTAGTGTATCCTGCACACGGAATACACTTTGACAGCAAACCCGTGGCATCTTGTGGCAGCCCGTGTGTGTGCCCTGACAACAGAGGACAGGAAGACCTAAACTGCAGTAACCCTGGAGATGGCAGAATGGGTAGAGGTTAAAGTACTGGACTCCACAAATCCGAAGGGATGGCTTCACTGTGGCTTCCAGTCGTCTATCAAAGGAGAAATTTCTAGTGCGCTTCCATGAGCAGCAGCTGCACAGCATTTCACTGGTTTGCAGTGGAGCTCCCTTAAAGGGCCTAGTAGACTTTTGGTGGGTATGGATTTGGTAGCAAGGGGTTTTTCACTCCAGTTTCACAGTCTGAGAGCTTCTTGCTGATGTGGCCTTGTTTCCTATTCCTTAGGGGAAAAAACCAACTTAGACCAAAGCAGACTGTGATTATTTTTAAGTCTTGCTTGTACTTTCAAGCTTTTGGGACATCCCAGAAGGATGTTATCATCTGAAACCTTACTCTAGGAAAACGGTCTGCTGGAGACATGTTTTGAGGATGACGTTTCCTGGTGTTCTAGGATTGTAAAAGTTTGTGCCAGCAACTTTCAAACCAAAAACAAGTTGATACTGGTTCAAACAATATTAAGATCTTATACCAGATCTTTTTATTTTAGGCATTCTTGCAGGGATTGGAAAAGTATCTTGTAAAAGTCATCGGAAGTTTAAGATGGCCGTAGATGAAAAGGAACAAAACAAACCTATGCAATAATGGTCATGTCATGCTTCCTTTTAGGGACGGTGGAGATGTCACAGATTCTGTGATGAATGCTTAAATCTTTGAAAGTGTTTCTCTTCTGTAGAAAACAACATGGTGTGCTAAAAGCAACTGGCAGTAGCGACTGCCATGCCGAGGTAGTGCTTTAGCCCATATAAATATGTATGTACACACATACGTATTTATATTTACATATTAAAGTATAGATTTAATTATTAAATTATATATAGAAATTATTATATTTAAATATTTATAGATGTATACACATCTATAAAATACATGTTCCACGGGGATTTACTGAGAGGGTTGGCGGTTGTAATGCGACTGTAAGAGACCATACTTGCCTAACATGAAGTAAACTATACAGGTGAAGATGATGCTTGGCATAGTCCTTATGGGTATTAAGTCAGCCATCAGCTTTGCGATGAAATATGCAGATGTGCTGTAGTATCCACTGATATATTCATGTCTGGAACACAGAGGTATGTACAGCATACTACAAATGTCGTCACTAAAAGACATTGTGGTTATTTTCACCTGGAGACAAATGAATTGTAGCTCAAACTGGAAAAAATCTTTCATAGTTAGGCTATAATGTGAATGTCCAGTAAGCCACACACTACAGTAGTGGTGACATTTTCATATGCAAATGAAGATGGGTGCTTGTGCACATGATTTTTAGTAAATGCATGTGTCGTGTTAACAGACAGGGTAAAGTTTAAGTAATTTGCATTTTTTATACAATGTAATATGCATAGCTTTAAAGAATCCAGTTAGTATTTACTACCCTCACTAGCAAGTCACAAACTCATTAATCAATACCAAAACTCAATATTCAGGGGTTTTGCCAAAAATTTTAATCTCTGAACTATCTGCTACTGTTTGGGGGATTTGCAGACAACTCACAGGCTAAAAGAGCACATTTGCAAAGAGCACTATCAGTGAAATAATTTGAAAACTCTGCATCAGGTGCACTTAAATAACAATTAGCTACAGTAGGGCAGACCAACTCACTTTCTAACAGCAGTGCCTGATCACATTCTTGTATGTTTTACTTACATAAATATCTTTTTTTCCACAATGAAGAGTTCAATAGCTGAGATGCTGCTGAAACACTGGTTGGTGGTCAGAAAGAACATGGCACCCACTCTACGAAAAGCAAAACAGTGTTAAAAATGTGATGTAAACGTAGTGTTTCCACTACTGCGCATGTAAATCCAGCCGTAGTGCCTGAAGTTTGTCAGTACGTGACCTCCCATCCCAAATTCCACGGGAAAAGGCCTGGTTACAAGATCGAGTCTGTACCAAGCCAGAAGCAGACACGGCACGGTCAGTACTTGTTTTTGGCAGGCAATAGTACATTCTCTGATGCAGTTTCTTATGGAATTTCCTGACATGTTACAAATTCTCAGATTGTGAGACATTTGTCTGATGCAAACTGTGAGGAACTGAGTGAGCAATGTGAGAAGTAGTTTTCACCTTTCCCACCGAAATTTAAGGCACTTCATACCCAATTTAAAACGGGGCCATTTTGAAGTAAATGCTATGAAGTGTTTCAAGACTAACAACCCACAGGTTTCATAGTTGCAAACTCATGTGTCAGGTCATGTACATACAGCAGTCAAAATGACACACAGACCAGGATAATTTGAAAATCTAGATTTAGGTGCACCTTCTGACTTAATTCTGGTAAATTCAAGTGTGTATAGAGAAACAGATGCAAGATTAAAGCTTTAGTTACCTAGGTTTATGTGGCAAGGTCTGTATACTTTAATCTTTATTCCTTTTATCTTGGGAAAATCTTTGAGGAAAATAAGTTGAAGTGCTTCCATGCTGAATTAAGCCTTTTTAATATGATGTCTGCTCTTCAGCACTTTTAGCAGCCTGACTGGCACTGAGAAGTGTCATCCTACAGAAGCAGCATTACTTTGTCCAAAGTGCTTGTCCAGCTCCCAGCATGGCAAGGCAGAACTGCATCCCCCTCTCGGTTCTGCAGGGACCTTGCTGGGGACCAAGGAACATCCCCACTACCAAGTTACTGACATAGGCTTGGCCTTACTTACTGATGTGGAGGGAAGCGTTTGCTTTAAAGAGGTAGAGCTTTAAGTCAAATTTTTGAACATCCATTACCTAAACTGACTAACCTGTTCTGTAGTCCAGTGGAGTCCTCTTTAAGTCCAAAGAAAATGGCACCTACAATCAGTCCCAGTAAAGCCGTAACACACAACTAAATGGAAAAAAAAACCAAACAAAAAACCAAGAAGAAAAGAATCATTCTTGTTGCTTCAAAACTTCAGTAGATTTTTTTTTAAAAAAATATGTAGCAGATGAGTGTAGATTGACAAGAAGTATTTTCAGAAAGGAGAAAAGCTGCCCAAGCTGGGAAGGGGGCTGATGGGGTGTTAGCAACCTGTTGCACTCATTTTCAGGTGTCATGATTAAGTTAATTAACACAATTGCAATACTTCTCCTCTCTCTCTACTGATGCTCTCCACATCCGCTGTCAAGTGACAAGGGTCACTTCAGCTCTAGGGCTGACGGCACCTTTGCAGTGCAGGGATTTCTCTGCAGCCATCTCAAGGCTACTTTGAGCTGGGCAATCAGTCTTTCCTGACTGCCGGGCTGAGAATGACAGCTTATTTTCATGTTCCACAGTGTGTAACTGCTGGGCTCTACCACACATCTTGAGATTGCTTTAAACAAGGTACTACAACTGGACTAGAGACCTGCTGATGTTTGCAGTCTGTAACCCAATTTACATGGCAAAGATAACACTTGCCTCAAGGAAGAGGACTGAAGTGTGTGCATCACACTTCTTAAATGCTAAATGCAAATGACAAAAATCTCAGGAAACTGATGGTATCAGGCAGTCCTGTCATCTTTAAGCCTGAGCAATGCATGAATCTTAACACCATAAACCCCTTGATCCGTGGTACCCTATTGCTAAGATCCTGCCGAAAGGAGCAAATGTCAGGGATAATTCAGCTCCTAAGCCAATTGCAGTGGAAAGCAGGGATCATTTCAAGACCAATTTGGAGCAGATTAATGAAAAAAAGGCTTAACGGGCCATGTACCACTAAAAGAATGCTGGTCAAATCCATCCCTAATGAGGGCGGGGAGATAGAAGAGATTGTGAGAAACAAGTCAGGACTATTAACCTTGGGGCATTAGGAGATCCTTGAGAGCCTAATTCTTGTCACAAGGTCAAGCTTTTACAAAGCAATTATTAAGGATCTCTATAGTATCAACATACAGACACACACACACATACTCAAAGCCTTTTAACCTCGTGGATTCTGGGCTCATTTCCCCTCCCCACTGGCCATTTTTTCACATATTATAAATACCATGATGAAAATAATTTATACCCCTGGATCCAGACCAATTTTTCTAGTGCCTCCTCTAGAACTGTGGAGAATTGGGAGTTTTGGTGGTGCTGTGACTGCAGAATTTGGTCCACGAATTAGGGGATTCCTGAGGATTAGTCATTCTGCAAAGGCCAGCGGGACATTCTTTATTTTTGAAGGCAATGTACAGCTTTGAAGAAGTCAATGCTTTTAGTGTTGATTCTCCTGAAAAAGCAGCTCTAACAGGGCCAGTCATGTAGAACATGCTTATCTTTGATGGTGTGTGTCAGACCCCATTGTGGCCTTCATCACGTCTTGTCCAGAAGTCATCACTGCCAGTGTGGACAGTGAAATGACAAAACAGCATGCACATTAGCAGACTGTGAAAGTATTTTTGCACTTGAGCCAACTGCCAGCACTTCATTTTGTGCTGGAGGTTTATTACATACACAAGTGTAATCTGTCAACTTTTCCTGGCAGGAGAGAAGACTGGAGGCCAAACCCCACAGTGCCAAGCCCGGACAATTAGAATCAAGTCTGAAGAATATTCTTGAGCAAATATGTGAAACTACTTGGGACATAAGGTGCTCCTGGCCAGGAGCAGCAGAATACCCTGCTGGAAAAGATCTTGC
Organism: Sclerurus mexicanus; assembly: GCA_013396755.1. Lineage (NCBI taxonomy): Eukaryota > Metazoa > Chordata > Aves > Passeriformes > Furnariidae > Sclerurus > Sclerurus mexicanus. Next base: position 144,756 of record VWZF01006547.1, read on the forward strand.
CTCCCAAAGTCTTTCAGTAGTCCAAAATTAATTACTGAACAGTCCTGCATGCTTCTCAATGGGGAGCATTAGGACACCTTCTAGTGAATCAGATTCCCAGACCTTGAACACTCTTCCTTCAGATGCTTAATACAGTCAAAATCTCAAGAGGCAAAACCATCCCAGGAACTTATCTAATAACACAGGAGTCAAATAAATTCAAAATATACCACAAAACAATAGATACAAGTAGCATTACCTGAGCTATGGAAGCTTGTGGGTTTCCTATCAGATTTTTAAAGGTGCGCCTGGACACCCATTTCAGCTGATGAAGGAAGGAATTGGCGTATGTGATTTGTAGGAAAACTGATTTTGTTTTCTTTTTATTTCCCAAAGAAATATTCTCTAATTGTGCTTTTGTTTCTTGGTAGTAGGTAGAGTAAGAGTATTTTTCTGCTAGATACCCAGCCAAGGTTGTGTCGTATTCAGTGCGTTCTTCAGTGCTCGCTGCTGAAAAGATTAAAAAGAAACATGACCATGCCTGGAAGGGAAGGGAAGGTTGTTTAGGAGTTAAGCCAGGAGAGTTAAGTTGGGATGGGAGAGTTACTAACGAACGAGAAGAATTAATATGCACATGTAGTTTCAGTGATTCACTGCCCTCAGTCTCACAGCATGCAGTTCAAAAGACCTCGTATAAGTAATACCAAAGCTCTGTGTTTGCCTGTGCAACCTGTCCCACAGGCAGCAGATCACAGCACACTGACTGGGTAAACCCTTGCCTGCCCATAAAGTCCCAAAATGACAGCAATATAGTTTTTAATCAAAAAGTGATTTTTGCACCCAAGGTTTCTGTAAGTCATCTGTTTCACAGATCTGATGAGATAATCCTAGATTTCCCAGACTTTTAAATCCAGGTAATTCTGCATGTGTCTGCTTCAATCATAAAGAAATTTCAGCTGGAGCTCCATTTTTTTCTCAACTATAATGCAATGATAAACACAATGCGTTGATAGTATTTGTTAGACCCTGAACATGCCATTTTTGTAAAATGACAGTTGCTTGTTTGGTAAAGATACAGTGAAACTGTGTGTTTGGGTACATGGTATATTCATGATTTCATTTCCCTTTTCATTCCTGGGAAAAGAGAGTATGCTAATAATTAGTGGCAGCAGAAAAAGATAAAAAGTGTGGTACTAAATATAGGTGAGATTTGATTTGTTCGTTTGGGAATAATTTCTGCCTTACCACAACTTCAGGGATGCATCACGAGAACAGCTGTCCCCTATCTCTACCACCTCTTCCCACCCTGCTCAGAAAAGGAAAACAGTAATTTCCTAACAGACAAACCATTCCATTAGGTAAAAAATACAAGTCATAACTGCATCAAATTATGTCCCTAACTGGAACAATTGTCTTGGTTTATCATCTCTGCTTCTGCAGGACTTCAGCTGGTTTGCCTCAAAGATGAAAGAAGCTCTTCATGTTGAGAGTTGCCAAAACAGTTTCTTATATTCCCAGACATTATAATTTCAGCACAGGAAAATACTCACATGCCTTTAGCATCACATTATTTGAGTGTGACACAAAGTATACAGGTCAGTTTATGGATAGCAGTGACAAATTACTAAATACCTGTTTATGAGAGGCAACCTATTCCTGCATAGGCAGGAATGTTTTATATGCAGTAGAGCTGCCTGTGAATGTGGCACTTATTAAAGTTTATGCTCATTGTTTTCCACATATAAACAAAAAGGATTTAGGAATGGTGTATTTTTGCGGGTTTTTTTCCTTTAAAGCAACATGGATCAGCAGTACGTAATACTCATGCATCCAAATAGCCATACGCTGTACAACAAGGTCGTTGCTTGGTTGACACCTGTGAGCGTTGTCTTGGCCACCTCTTGGCAAAATACATGTTGTGATTACTGGGCTCTGCATTTCATACCTGTGTCGGTTTCATCAGTTTTGCTCATTGCCACTGCGGTGGAGTCTCCATTGATGACGTCCAGGAAAAAGTCAGCAGGGTTGTTGTACGGCTCGCACTGGTAGCCTGTGGTGACAGCAGTACAAGCCCTGAGTGACGGTTGTGTGACTGGACAGAGGCTGGCAAGGACACAGCCACACACTGTGCCCACTGAGCGCCCTGCACCTCGGGCAGGACAGGCTTCACAAGGTCTGCACTCTCCCAAGGGACGAATGGCACTGCTGAGCAGCTCCATCAGTGGAAGGAGGGTGACAGTGTGCCTTTCCCAGCCCCAGCCTGGGATTTGTCTAGTTAAGATGCACCCAGGAACAGTTCATTAGAGGCCAGCCCTATCATCCAAACCCACATGTGGGTTAAGAGGTGGAACTCCCAGAGAAATGCTGAGCGTAATAAAATCCTGGGCTTGCTAATAGACGCTGTGCCCAATTGTGACCAAGAGCTGTTGGCATTTTATTCAAGTCAGCGAAAACTAAAGGTGTTGCTGCAAAAGCTGCGCTCACCGATGGACTGGAAGTACCCAATGGCATGCTGGGCTGGCCCATGGTACAGCACTCTACCCGCAGCCAGCAGTGTCAGGTTGTCAAACAGTCGGAATATGGAGTACCGAGGCTGATGGATGGAGAAGATTATTGTTTTGCCTTGTTTTGCCATCCTGAATGTGAAGAACAACAGAGATGTTAGCTTTGCAAGTCAATTCAGCCTTTAGAGAAGAGAATTTGCACGTTCAGGTAAGCGTTGGTGAGGTTTGATTAACTTGGCATGCCAGACAGAGGAGGAGGAAGGAAGAAAAGAAGGAAAAAGAAAATATTCAAGTCATATTTATAGTGTCTGTATGAAAAAAGAATTCTCACTTTGGAGAGAGAATTCATATAGCCTTTCTCCTACCCTTTTTGCAAACTTGATTCGCTGGTAAACAATTATGTCTGATTTCCCTATTTGCTCATTTTAACTGTAATATAAGTCAGATACAACTGAAGTACAGCAGAGTGGAGTGTTGAAAAGAGGAAGCTGTTTCCAAAGCCATCACCTTTTCAGTAGCAGTAGAACAGCATTAGCAGTGCTGGCATCAAGTCCCGTAGTTGGCTCATCCAAAAACAGGATGGCAGGATCTGTGATGAGCTCCATCCCGATGTTGGTCCTTTTCCGCTCTCCTCCAGACACTCCACGAGTGAACTGGGTGCCAACCTGCCACAAAACAAGAAGCTTGTCTCATTTGGCCTGATGACAAATTCTCGAGTGAACAGCATCCTACCCACACAGCATCCTTTGGGCAGAGTTGTAAGAAATTTTGGCCCTGCTCTCAGGAACAGATGTAGGTGTTATCTCACACATAGACTGTTTCCTAATATTAGTATTACTTAAGGTATTCTTTTTTTCTCCAAGCATAGACTATCCTTCCCTGCAATGTAATACTTAGGGCAGCATCAGCACAGTCTGTAACGATCGACATAGAGAAATGTTATTAATTATTGTAATACTGAAACAGTCTGTTGAAATTAATCTCTTTTTTTTAGCTGCCTTGCTGAGCCATCTGCCTCATTAAATAAATCACTTAATATTTACTCATGATTTAAGCACCATATTTACATGCCTTACCTTGGAATCTGCCACTTTGCTCAAACCCAGTTCCTTGATGATCTGATTCACTCGTTCTTCTTTTTCCTGTTCCTTCACTGACTTTGGCAAGCGGAGTGCTGCTGAGAATGTCAGATTTTCTCTTACAGTCAGGGTTCCCATCACCACATCATCCTTCATTAAAAAAAAAAAAGTAGATACTTGGTGGTTGCTTAGTGATTTCTACTTATTCCTCTGAGAACAGCATCTACCTATGTTTTATGCTGTCCTTGCATGCAGAAAGACAGTAGCAATAGCCAGAACATGCAATAAGGTGCATCTTCCAATGCCTGTGCCATAGCAGAGCATTGATTTCATGCACGTAATTGACTTAATTCATAAATCAATGCAATGCAGGAACATCCTCCATCGTGCATAATATCAAAATGCATAAATAGCGAAGTATTAAAAATGACCCCTTATGTATTCTCACCTTATTCAGTTTTTTGGAGGTGTTGAGGGAGAGACAGAGCTGAAGGGACCTAAGGAGCAGCTGCAGCTCAGGTCATTACTGCAGTGTATTTGTGAAGGCAGCCTCAGCTCCCTGCAGGTGAGAGCAGGGAGAAAAGAAGGAAGGAAAAGAGAGGTTGGGTCCCTGGGGGTGAGGGTGAACGTGTTCCAAACTTGTTCCAGCAAAGGAGGAAGGAGGGTAGGTTTTTTTAGATGTTATCTGTTTGTTTCTTGCAAAGGGAATCTGTCAGATGTAGGAGTTCAGAGATACCCCCCTTCTGTAACGTGCTGGCCATACTTTTATAGTTTTCACAGACGCGCCTCTTCAGGCCTTGATAGACTCGCAAGCATTCAGCTGAGCATGGCGAGTGGGGATGGGAAAGAAATGGAGGGAGGCATGTAGTTTTCCCTCTTAGATCTTTCCTCCCAGCCCACCCTGGCAGGACAAAGGTTTTCACAGAACGGGACTTGGTGCATATTGTCACTGGGCAAGTGGAGGTGCCAGCTGTGTATTACCACAAAACATCATACTTGGAAAATATTCCATGCACATTGGTAGCCTACATCTGTTCCCCCAAACGGAGGAGAAGACAGGATCCAAGGCATCTGCTCCCATTGACTGTAGAGCATTAAGAAAAGAGACTCAAATACAAAGCACAGTATTTTTCCCAGCAAGGGTAGATGTTTGGAGAGTTGCTACAGCAACAGCCTTGATTCTTGGTCAAGGCAAGGTACTTGCAACACAGCAGCAACTTTTTATAATAGAAGGAATAAAGTGATAAAAATTACGTACCTGTACGACATACCCAGAGGTACATTTAAAGTTGGCAGGCTGAGGAGCTCCATTGATCAAAATGTCACCAGAAAGCCCACGGGGATCCTTCCTTGCAGCCAAAATGTCAAGTAGCCTAGAGGAAAAGTTTACTTTGTCAGATGAGAGTGCAGGAGGGAAAGATCTCTGAACCACAGACCCACTTCATGGAACAAACTGCTACATAAAAGCATACCACGTCAAATACTTGAAACTTAGAAAACCCCCAGCAACTTTCAAGGACTGTGTTTCTTTTGTCCTGGTTTCCCAAGAAAATGAGATCTGTGCAATATCATGTCCATTTTTTTCAATATCTTGAGCTTAACCTGGAATGATGCATAAAGGTCATTTATCAGCAAAGTGTGGACTAAAACTGAACTTCATCTTTGTCATATAAGCTGACTGACTTTTTCGAATTCAAGTATTTCTCAGAAACCAGTGAGATTTGCACAGACTGAAATAAAAACACGATCCTTCTCTGAAAGTGTTGTCCATTACTGCTTAAATGGGTGCATTTTCATTTTTTTCTTGGTGTAATTTCTGTGTAAGACAAAAGGGGCGCTTACGAAGATTTACCACTGCCAGTGGGTCCCAAGATTGCATTCAGTCCTGGTCTCATGATGCCACTGTAAGAAAAAACAGATTTATCAAATAGATAGAGTGGGTTTATCTCTTTTACTGTTTCAACTGGTAGGCTGTGTAACTTATCTGTACAACTACCTTTGGCATCCCATTAATTCTGGAATTAATGAAGCTGCCTGATCACAAGCAGTATTTATGATCAAACTCCACCTTAATTTTTATTCCTAATTCAAGAAGAACTAATCTTCATGTAACGAAAACAACACAAAAGCGTGAGCAAAATGTAGTAAAACATGTATATGTATTTTTGCCTCTTGGATCTCTACAAGTGGAGCACACACTTGCTTTAACCACATTCAGGTCTAAAGAAATTCTCTTAGCAGAGAGAATAATGGTCCCTGTAGACAGAACATACTAGGGATTTGTCTGTACTTAAACTGCAGTTGAGAGTTGCTCTGTAGCTGACATTAAGCCACATGAAACTCAAAAGCCAGATAGAAAATGTTGCAAATGACCAATGTCAGTCATGTGAGTTACCACAACATACAGCTCTTGAGGAAAGTAGGAAAGAGTTTAAGAGCTCATGTTTAGGAGGTGTGAAAATTGCATGGACAAAGAGCAGAACAGACAGAGCTACACAAAAGGGGAATATTTATGCTAGAAATCGGACTTGGGGAGCTGAAAGTCATGGGTGACTTGGAATGGCATATTGTATAAGTGTTTGCAACTTCATTTAACTACTGAACTGTGAATGGACAAACTTTATGCACTGATTATTGAACAAAGGCCATAATGACATGATTCTTTTACTGCAGTAGTGCTCAATGTTGAGGGAAAAAAACCCAAACAACCAAACAAAAACCCACCAAAAATCCAGAAAGCTTTATATCTCTTTAAAATTAACCTAACTCTCGCTTATGTTAGTCTCACACCTTTTAGGTTAAAACCCCCAAGATTAACCTTTCCAAAGGCCACCTTAGGGAAGGAGACACAACCATTGAGGACTGGCTGTTGGTATCTCAGACACCACAGCACAGTGGGAGAATTGCCAGGTAGTGTAGAACCACTGGAGCTGGCTGGTGTGGCCCCGTGCTGATATCGGTCAGCAGGGCTGAGCCCCCAGGGCCAGGGAAACGATGCCCAGCAGCATGAGCTCTGTGGTGTAAAGGCTCAGCTCTAGACACTGAGGACCTCTGGAGCCCAGCAGGAAACCTAAGCACAGCTGATAGCAAACATGAAGCAACCACACACACACGTATAATTTTTCTAAATCCTGGTCAAATTCTGTACATTGTGCTTGATGGTTCAGTGGCATGAGCGGACTCAACAGTCCGGACAGAAATAAAATACAAACATACTCTAAAGAGATGTTTAAGTACGTACTTGACATCTCTCAAAACTTCTTTAGTGGCCGTTTTTTGACAACACAAGAACCCAGTCTTCACGTTCACACGGTAGTAGATGTTGTGGAAGGTTAGCACACTCCCTGCCCTGCCAGCTAAGTCCGGCAAGGATGGCCTTCCACCAGGGATGCCATTTGTATTTGGGTCTGACATCTGAATGCATAGGTGGGGCTGGTCTTCTGCCATCCTTCCTCTGGAAATGAAAAAACAGGAAGGGTAAGATTTGATTAGGTATGAAGAGGAAAGATGTGTCTTTTGGGTCCAGTTTTCAGCACCAGACGTATGGTAGGGCTTGCAGATGCCCATCTAGGGCTCTCTCTTTGGGATAGAAAGTTTGGGTCCTGTGGGCTCAGACCTGGAGATGACATGGAGCTGATGAGGAGCTGGGTCTGCCCTTCACGCCTCACAGGGTGTTAAGGATATAGAAGAGTCTCCCTCCAACCTGATGGTCTGTTGTGGTGGTTTGACGTTGGCTGGCGACCAGATGCCCACCCAGCTGCCCTCTCAGATGAATATCTGCTTGGGCACCTGGACCACCTCCTCCCACTCTTTCTTCACTATTCTTGGTGTCTTTACAGCTGTTTCTCCCGTGTTTTCTCCCGTCTCTCTCGCAGTTGCCGAACAATATCTTTTACCCTTTCCTACACAGGTTTTCAGAGAGGCTCTACCACCATCACTGACACACTCAGCTTTGCCAGCGGTGGCTCTGCTGGCACCAGCTGGAGGTGGCTGTGTCTGGCACAGTCCAACCCTGGGTATTTTCTCACAGAAGCCTCCCCTCCAATACCCCCCATGCAGCAGCACTTGGACACAGGCACCAGCTGTGTCTGCTCTCCAGATATGAGGAGGAGGTAGGTACATCTCACAGTGGCACTAGCATGGCCACCTCTTTCTGGAGGGCTGCCCCGGCAGGAAGGTCTGACCTCAACCTGCACACTTGTTGGAAACCATGGTGGTTGGAAACAGGTGACTGACCGAAAGATCAGCTCAAAATTCTTGAGGTCCAAAAGGACCTGGCCTTCTGCCCATCCTCTTTGTCAGTTTTGAATGCAATTAGAGTGGGCCCATTAGGTACCCTTTCAAAGGGATGGTTTGAAAGTAAAGACACACCTCCTACCTGCAGTGCTCCAGTGCAGTGGTAACAAAATCCAAAAACTGCTGGGTTATATTTTTAATCAAAATACTTTTGCCAAGGCTATAAGAACATGGAAATTGACACTGCTGTCAAGTAATTCTCTTCCCTGGCTTTGATTTCCATGTGAAAAGGAGAAGGCAGTTGTGGAATAAATAAAGTTATCTCACCTCCCTTGTCAGCCAGGCTCCTGCCTGTGAGTCATCCCCCTGCACCGTGGGGCATCCCTGGCAGTCCCCATGCATGCAGACCTTTGTCCCCTCTGTGCTTCCTGAGCAGCACAGGGGCATTTAGGTGAGAGGTAGTATCTAGCCTGTCTTCATATAACATGTTGACTCATGAGAGTCTAATTACTTTAATTGTCACGATGGGAAATGTTAGTAACGCACTCGTTCATGGGAATTCAGAGGGTAGATGAGCAACTAGGAGCTCTAGGATGATCAGTCCTGTACCTCAGCATAATTACACCACTTAAGTAAGAAAGCAGGCAAATTATGAGACCCTTTCAGACATGCTGAATGAATTTGAAAGCAGTTAATAAAAATGAGCCTTGCAAGAAAAAAAAAGCGCCATTTAATCTAACAGAGTCATATGGTCCCATAAAAACCCCAAGCCCTTATCATGTCAGCAACAGGCCCATCTGCATGTAAAGGCTGGTTCATCTGTCACCCAGTAATGCTATCCCAAGTCTAGCCTCAGATTGTCTCTTCTAACAAAGCTGCAGTCCTCTGTGCTGGTCTTAATGTTTTAGCAATCAGTCATCTTGGCCCAAAGCAAAGAAACTGTATTCCAAACATTATTATAGCGGGACTAGATTTAATTCAAGCTAAAGTGGATTTTGAGTAAGTTGAACATTAATTAAAAGTACTACACGTAAATTCTAGAGGCCTTTTACTGATAAACTGCCAGAGATAAACTTGTGCCAGAGAATTTTTACCTACCTGCAGGAGGGCACCTAATTTTAATTTATAGAGTAGTTTCTGTTCTAATCTGGCTGGACATCAATCACTGCCATTTGGAAGGTATCTTAGGTGCTTTCTAAGGTAACTTAGAGATGTGTGTTTAGAACTGCAGTGGGAACTTTTCATGGAAAGGTTCACCACGCGTTGAGCAGATGTTTGCTGAGCAAGATACCAACCACAGAGTCAACAACACAGGTAGATATTACAAAATCTACTACTGTTGGATAACCAGGCAGCATAATGCGAGCACAGAATTCTTCAGGATACAGCGTGGCTCTGACCTTGATATATCACTGTACCTATAAGGTATCTAGATCAGTATGTGATCAGCTTGATCACAATTTGTTCTCAGCTTTACTGATTTAATGAACAAATAGGGAAGAGTGAGGTGGAGTCTCAGTTCAAGCCTTATCAACAGAATAGTTAAGTTCTTCTTTGTTTAATTTGAATTTGTTGGCTTTTTTTCTGAAGGACAGCATAAAAACCTAGCTCAGCATTTCTGAAATTTCAGTGCAGGTGCTCTTTAAAAGACAAACTTCTAAGAATTAAACAGATTCAATCTTCCAGACTGAACCAGACAGGCAGACAGTAAGCAGAAACTATTTTCATAAATACACGATCACATGGCTTCCACAGTGTCGTTCTTAAGAACAGAGAGTATGTCGAAGTCAAATCTAATTTACCAATCTAGTTATGATGACATTGTACACATCCTTGCAAAGATGGATGCAGAAGCTAGATACACAAATCAGCTATGAGAAGAATTACACCTGCCCATAGCAGACAGCCCCTCAATGACTATAGAGTAAAGCTGTCAGCGGGAAATTTCCACTTAAAGTGCCCTTACCAAGCTTCTCCCTCTGAGTGGGACCATCATCAACATAAAATCAGCTCAGCCGTGGCTTTGCCTGGGGGATTTGAGGAAGCCTCTGAGAGAGGCAATTTGGATCTCAGCTAACAGTGTGCTGGGAGAAGATGAAGAGCTAACAGTAGAAATGATACCCATGTGCTAAAAATTAGGCATTTGATTTGCTTTTATTTTTTGGAGACCTGTTTTTCTCTGTGGGTTGGAGTTGGAGTGAGATAACCGGCGGCGTGTTTTACAAACCAACCTTTCCATTTCTGATCTAGCAATAAACTTCACCAGCGAAATACAGGGGCATGCTCCTTTACAGCTAATGTAATTGTCAGCTGTTTGCAATTGCTCCCTTGGAATGGATTTTTTAAAGCATCACAATTTTGAATTGTTTAAAAAGCAACATATTGTGTTTAACGTGACATACAGCCATAAAACATCTTAATCACAGGATGTGCAGGAAAAAGAATTGTGATTAATGTTAATCAAATCAATTTCTATGCAAACTAAAATTCTCTAAATGAAGTTTCCTAGATTTCACTGCCAGGGGCTTGTATATATTTACTTTGGATTAGAAATGACCAGGAGAGTCTGCTGTATTCAGAAATATTTGTTAATATATCCATATATATATGTTTCATATCCTCACCATATCAACCCTGAGTATAATGCTCTTTTTCATCAGCAAAATAAAATTATAAACTCTGAGAAATTGACAAATTTCATTTGTTTTGCCAAATATTTTGAAAATATTTTTATTGCCACTGATTTCAGCGTAATTTCACTTCAAGCCTAATAGAAAATCATTTTCTTCCAGGATATTTAGTCTCAGAAAATTTAGTCAGGAGATAAAAGCAGGGGATCTAGAGATCTAACTTTTTATTAATAGCAAGATTAAACCACTTTCTTAAAAACTACCACAAAATCTCTTTGCCCATTCTTTTGATGTACAGAAAATGAAACTCCCAGTACAGTCGCCTTCTTGTGTATTCTTCTGAGACTTGTAAAGTACAAAGTCTCATTTTTTACATACACAGAGGCACTAAACAAAAACATCAAACAACAAAATGTGGTACAAAGTTCCATTGATTTAAACCCACTTAAACCACAACAACACCATACTTGGAGTCTTTCAAACCATTTCAACAAATTCTATGCCTTATGATATATTGCCTACATAAAACAACAAGTAACATTAATTCCTGCCAGTCTGCCTGCAGAACTTTTGGCAAGGGAGGGATTTACAGTTCAAATAGAAAAAAACAAAACAATACTAAATGCCAAAACTATAAAATATAAGATTATGAATAGCGAAATTCAAAAATGCAGTTTTTAAAATCCAGGTAGTTATTAAAAGTATTTTATCTCTACTGAGAATAAGCACTAAAATTACTTAAATAGGGAAGAGTTTTAAAGACACAAGCAGCTTTCAGCACAGTTTTCTAAGGGAAGCTGCCCAGACCTTTTGTTAAATTAGGGGTTTTTTTCATTTTTTTTCTGGATACTTGAACATGCCAGAGAAACCACAATTAAGTCTGCTATTACTTCTCTCATATTTAATGGGTGCAAAGTTTAGTCTTGCAACCTGCAAGCTGAAACAGTACAGTATATGCAGTTTGGACTTCAGACACACATAAATTCACAGAAGTTTTAAGTATACCTTTTTTCCCCTCTTTAGTTGCGTGCATTTACAAGGACACAGACTGGCCAGAGAATGGATGCGGGGATGCAAAGAGCGCAGCACAGCCTAGTACAGCCAGCCCAGCACCATACAGTCCCCTTCCTCAGCAACACGCGTAGGAAATTAAAACCATTTGAGTAAATAAGGATAATGCGATTCAGGCAATCTGTAAGTTAATTGCCCGCCGACTTACTAGGGATTTGTAACCTACCTTCCATGAAAAGAGCCCTGTGTGTTAATTGGGGACCGGGCAGGCAGCGCACTGTCCCTGCAGGCATTTGCACGCGTGTTATCAGCAGCTCATTAAAATGCGTGAGGTGTACGGCAGGTCTTGCAAAATATTCTAACTTTTCACCTTTTCGCTGCTTTTAGTTCAAGCCTTGAAGCTCTCCTCCCCCATTTATAAGACACGTTCTCATTGATTTCTTCCCCCCTCAATAAAATCCCTTGGAAAGCAGGGGAAAGGTAGGCAGGCGTCCCGCTGTGTTCTCCTTGGCTGCTGGAGGAAAACAGCTGCTGGACGTAATTCCACAGCAGTGCAAGCGATGCGTGGGACGAGGAAGCGAGCCGCTACACCGAGCCACACCTGCATCAATGAGAGGGCTGAAAGCGCTGCTAGCGAGTCACTCACCAGCAGCAGGTCTGGGGCAGCGCTGCAGGGCTGCTGAGGAGGAGGAGGAGGCGGCGGCAGCAGCAGCAGCAGCAGCGGTGGGAAAGGGACACGGGAGCCAGGGAAGGGACGGGCGCGGTGGGCAGGAACACAGGGTGACAGGTCCCACCTGTGTCACCGCATCTGCCGCACAAGGACCGCGGCACGGCAGCGGCTTCGCCGCGCTCTGTCACCACGGGCAGTCTCCACCCTCTCTCCGCACGCTGGGGAAAGCCAAGAGGGCTTTGTGAGGAGGGCAGGGCCAGGGCGAGACGCCACTTTCGCCTTGGTTTGGCTGAACAAGTGTGGGGAGTTGCCCCAACCCGACGGCGCCGGCGGCGGAGAGGTCTGAATGAAGCGGAGCATCTCCACCTGCCCGAGGCTTGCGGCACTGGCCGGGGCTGGAAGAGCTGCCAGCGTGGGATGCCCGACAAGGCTCAGCTGGTGGTGAAGCCTTCTCCCGGCAGTGTCCCTGCGGACAGGTACTACACTGGTGTTCTTTTCCTCTGCAAAGGCTTTTCTGAGCCCATCAGAGTGGGGTTTTCACAGGATAATATGTGAGCGTGTCATTGATGCTGTGGAAGGAACCAGAGCTGAGGCAGCCTTTGTTATACAAGGTAGGGGCATTGGCACCCAGCAGCTGTGCCATTTGGAGCAGTATCAGTGATGGACACACCACTTTTCCCGTGTGCTCCCTGTCACAGTTTTGCTTTTCAGGACAGCTGTATCTTCTGAGCCCAATAACAACAAAGGCGAGGTTGGCCAGCGCTGGGGGATGCCAAAGGCACCATCCAGCATTCAGGGCTCTGCCAGCTCTTTGACAAGAGCATGACCCATGCAGTCACCATCATTCTTCTTGGCAGATGATGCAGAAGAGTACACGTTACAGATGGTTTTCCAGTTAAAATCATGACATTTATGCTTTCCTTTTCCTAGTAAGACTCATCTCTAATTAGTAAACACAAAGGCAGCCTGTAAGAGCTATCCAGGACAGAACACCATAAGGCCAGATATTTTAGCTGGATGAAACCTGGGATAGTTAAGCATTTCATTGTTTCATTATTCAGGAATCGTGCTCCTGGGATCTTGTTCTTTCCTTTATCAATAACTTTCTAATAATTAACCCTGTGCTGTATTTATACAAACTTATACACCTGCCAGCGAATAGTGAAGACCTTTGCATAGTCTCAGTAGCATTTGAGAAGGTGTACAAATAGGTGATCAAATAGATGCAGAAGTACTGTAATCTCATTCAGGGAGCGTATCTGCAGCATGGCCCAGAAACCTCAGCAGACCATTTGTAGTATTAGATCTGGGGCTATTCCCAGGTGACTGGAACACAGAACTCAAAGGTATATAAGTAAGTTTGCCAACAATACTAAGTTTGGAGGAGCTGTTGACTCCCTTGAAAGTAGAGGGGCCCTGCAGAGACACCTTGATAAATTACAGGGCTGGGTAATCACAAACCACCTGAAGTTTAACAGACAAGTGCCAGATTCTGCACTTGGGACAGAGCAACCCTGAATGGTCATACAGACTGAGGAATAAGATGCTGGAAAGCAGTGCCATGGTAAGGGACATGGGGATCCTGGTCAATGGCAAGTTGAATGTGAGTCAGCAGTGCCCTGGCAGCCAAGAGGGCATCAGGCAGAGCATCACCAGCCAGTCAAGACTGGGGATTGTCTTGCTCTGCTCTGCTCTGGTGAAGCCTCACCTTGAACATTCTGTGCAGTTTTGGGCACTGTAATATAAGAAAGATATTAAGCTATTAGACGGTGTCCAAAGGAGGGCAACAGGGATGGGATGGACTTAGAGAAGAAGTCGTATGAGGAGCAACTGAGGTAATTTGGTCTGTTCAGCCTGCGGGAAACTGAGGGGAAACCTCATCAGGGTATGCCAGTTCCTCACGAGTGGAAGAACAGGGATAGGCACCAATCTCTCCTTTTTTGTGACAAGTGACAGGACTAGGGGAAGCTGCTATGAAGCTGTGTCATGGGAAGTTTAGGCTAGATGTTAGGAAATGGTGTTTCACCCAGAGGGTGGCTGGGCACTGGAACAGGCTCCCCAGGGAAGTGGTCACAGCACCAAGCCTGATAGAGTTCAAGAATCATTTGGACAATGCTCTCAGGCACATGCCCTGATTCTTGGGGTGTCCTGTGCAAGGTCAGGAGATGGTTGATCCTTGTGGGTCCCTTCCAACTCAGGATATTCTATGTTTCTATGAGTCAGAAATAAAACAGAGCATCTGCATAGGATACAGTGAGAGGTGGCTGTCGCTCTCAGCGTGACTGGCACTCATGCTGAAACAAAACAAACAAGAGGAGATGAAAAAATAGTTGTTTTGTTCACACAGATATTTGCTTTACAGTTAAAACCCAATATGATTTGGGGTTTTTTTAATTGTGGGCACAGGTATCCTTAAGATCATTTCTGAGTGGGTCAATTCACAGTTGTTCCTGTCTTCAGAACATAGAGTAGACTGTCTGAAGAAAATCCCCAGCTCACGCTTGTATTGGAGTCTGAAACGGTGAGCAAAAGGAAATCAGCCTGTCTTTCTGCCGTTTCGGGAAGTAGCCAGGAGTTATTTAATTTCACTGGGAAGTTTTCACTCTTAGACATGTGTACTAGTAAGGCTGAAGGGACCTGTGTTATCAACCCTGCTACCTGCTGAAATGTTGAATGGTCTTGTATAAAGATAGTAGAGAGCTATTTACATTCAGATAAGTAATAAAAGAAATACACTGTAGGAACATGATTCCTCAGTGATAAGACTACAGATTTCATCGGAAAGACAGTGCACTTTGTCATCTCATCGGCTTTGCTACTGCAGATCTCCCAAGGGGAGCAGGTGAACCCAGGGTTCATGTCCTGCTGCAGGGCTCAAAGCCTTATGCTAACATATTATTTTCTGTCTCACTGTCTTCAAGGCCATGCCTGCCCCACGTGCTTACTTCCCAGATAAGAATGCATGACAAGCATTCATAAATTTTTCCTCAGCTGTCTTTGGACAAGCCTATGGCATATAACAATATTTCTTGTTAGTAACTGATTAAACACGGAGTTCAACCTTTCACACTTGTGTTTTGTGCTTGGTCAGATGTGTGGCACACCCATATCACACAGCGGACCTTTGGTCAGTGCACAATATATAAAATCTGAGCTGTTATGCACATCATAAGCAAGGTATCACCTTATCAGACAATGCTTCCAAACAACTTCCATGTGCTGTTTAAATATTAAATCTGGCAGAAGGTCACCACCAGCTGTCTATCAACTGAGACAGAAGCTGGAATGTGCACAGCGGCCACACCTGCCAAAGTGAAGTTCCTGGGTGTGCCCCTTCTTTGTTTAGAGGTGAACAAGGCTCTGCACCTCCACCCCAGCTCTGGGAGGCAATGTTTAAAAACATAATAAAAATTTATTAGAAAGAGGAGAAGATAACATACGTTGTTTGAGTAATTGTCACTGAAAAACCTGAAGTGAACCTCAAGGAAAGGCTGTGGAGGTTCAATCTAATGCTGCTCAATATGATGCTCATCAAGAACTTTCCTGAGCTGCAGACCAGGCTGGCATGGTACTGTACGGTATTTCCAGCTTGGTATCAGATGCAAATCTCTCAGGAGTCCTTTTGGTCTTTCCCATTAGCCTAGAAAATAACATGATGGTTCTATAAGGCTTAATATTCCCACATCAAATTATTTCAACCATGTCCCAGAAAAGTACCAGTTAAATCACCACGATGTTAACATCACACACTTGAGTGGCAGGTTTCCCAGCAGCTTCCCTGCTGCTCTGAGTGAGCTCCATTTCGCTGATGAGTTCTGTCCTCTTGAATTTAGGCTTAGAGCTATACTCCTCTGCAACCCTGCTTTGTCTTACAGGTGTCCTGCTTTTTCGGTCAAAGCCTGGCTTACTTGACAATGGAAAGATCTAAAAACTCTCTTTCCTATCACTGAATACAACAGTCCCTAGAGCTGCTACCACCAGCTCCTTCTAACACCTCTCCATGTCCGCTGTTGTAATTTCCTTCCCAGCTGATTCCTCTGAGCCAGCAAGTCCCAGGGAAGAAGTTGAAACACCCACTCTGAAACGTCCTGAGCACAAACATGTAGAAAGGCAAAGACAACTTTATAGATCCCCTCAGAGTTTTTACATCCATTCATTGCTGTTCTAATACATACCAGGGACTGATGTGTTTCCTTCTCACTGTGTAATTGCTGTGATCTTGTGCCAGAGCAGAAATGTCTTATCATGGAGGAATTGCCTGCAGGGAAATAGCAGCAGCAGCGGCGGCAGCAGGGCATTGCTGGACTCCTTGGCATGCTGCACTGGGAAGCAGAGAAGCAAGTGGACCTCAGCCTCCTTCTTCCCTGATGCCCTCTAGCGACTCACACTGCTCTCCCGGCTCACGCTGCACAGAGGAATCCGAAAACACGGGGCTGCTTAGAGGCCAGGTCCAGGAGAAGAAAAGAAGTACCACTGAGTTTGTCCATTAGTAACTGTGGGATGTGAAACTGGGTGGTGTGATTCACTTTCTTGTGCTTCATGTAGGCAACTCCACCACTGCTCCGTCCCAGGTGAAACAAAAATGAAGGAATGACAAAAGTGCTGCTTGAAAATGTAAAGAACCACTCTGAAAAAGTAGGAAGGCTATTTCAGGGTGGAGCTTGTGTTAGCTGTGTTTATGCCACCATCCAGCACTTTAACACTCAGCCTTGAATTAAGAGAGCGCTTGATCTGCTGCTCAGTCATGTCTTGCTGCAAGCACAAGTCGGATGAGGAGTGGCTGAGGGAGCTGGGGGTGTTTAGCCTGGAGAAAAGGAGGCTCAGGAAAGACCTTATTGCTCCCTACAGTTACCTGAAAGGAGGTTGTAAAGAGGTGAGGGTCGGTCTCTTCTCTGATGTAAACAAGTGACAGGATGAGAGGAAATGAGAGGAAGTAGCCTGAAGCTGTGCCAGGGGAAGTTTAGATTGGATATTAGGAGAAATTGGTTCACAGAAAAGGTAGTCAGGCATTGAAACAGGCTGCCCAGGGAAGTGGTAGAACCACCATCCCTGGAAGTGCTAAAAAATGTGTAGATGTGGCAGTTTGGGACATGGTTTAGTGATGAGCACAGCAGTGTTAGGTTGGAATCAGTCTTAGAGGTCTTTCCAACCTTAACAATTCTATAGTTCTCTCCAGGTGTGTGCAGCATCTCTGTGCTCTCACTGATGCTTTGCCAGCTCGGGGTGCAGGGCAGTGCCCACAGCATGGCACAGGCTGTGAATGCCAGCACACAGCATAGGGGGGACATGCCTCCAGGTCCCCCCCAGCTGCATGGGTGGCCCTGCATGCACAGCAGGGCCTGCAGGACCATGTAGTCACCCCTTGACAGTGTGCTTTGTGAAACAGGTTGTCTTCCATTTCTGGGAGCCCCTCAGACTGTTTGCAAACACCGCCCAGACTTAATTTCTGCTTCTGAAGGCAGTAGGAGCATCTCTTCTGTGCAGTGTGCATCATCTGAAACATCTCAGGGCTTCAAACAACTTGTCCATAACACAAGTTGTAACAACGAGAGGAGGTCCGATGGCAGGACCATCTCATATCCCAACTGTGCAGTAGCCAGAACCTCAGTTTGGAACTGGAGCTGGGGAAATGCAACAGCAGGTACATGCAGATGTCTGGGAGGTACAAGTGGTTCAGGGCAGGGAGCTGGTACTGTAATTGTAAGTGTCCACAAGTCTAGTGGGGTCCTGAGCAAGACCCTGACCCTGATGCAGCTGGTATTTGTGTCTGGGCTAAGGGGACCAAGGGGACCCCCTGCACTGCCCACTGATCCCTGCCCAGCTGTTTAGGTGAGGAAACAGAGCAGCTGGGTCCCAGCAGAAGTTTCTGGATGCTCCTCTCCTGCTCAAGCACCCGCTGTGGTGTGAGTGGCCCAGTGGGGGCTGCACTCGCAGGCACAGCTCCCTGCAGAGGGGGAGAAGCTGCTGCTGCTGATCTCGAATTTGCTGTGCAGGATGGTCAGTCTTGGCAGAGAGCAGATAAAGCCTGAAAGGCTAGAGCCCAGGGACTGCTTGTTAATGCAGAGGGTTACAGGGATGCCCCCATTCCAGTTCCCAAGCATTCCCTAAAACAGCATGGAAAGTCCTGGACTGTCGAGGAGCTGTATTCCCCCTATCCCAAACATCCCACATGGGGGCAAAAACCAGAAATTCAGTGCTGAGTTTGGGGTTCAGAAAAAGATTAGTCTTAGATTGTTTTCAGGTCTCAGAAGCAGAGCCCTTTGTTTCTGAAGTTCAGAGCAGAACTAAGTTTTATGTTTCTGAGACTCAGAAAAAAACTAAGTGCTGCATTTCTGGACTTGTAAACAGGTGTGTGGACCCCTACCAGAGGTAGTTCTCAAAGTTAGGGGGGCTGGCATACACTAGGCCAAGCTCAATGTCTGAGACTGGGGAGAATGGTGCTTTTCTCCAATTCTTTATTCAGGTTGCTGCAACGACTGGAATAGTTATTAAATAATCAGTCAGCATTTGAAAATGTGCAATTAGGACAATTCATATTCATGTTATGACAGTGATTGATCTACAGCCTTGCCAAAAGCCCAGATTTCTGTGAGTAGCCAGAGCTTCAATTAATGAAGTCAGTAGGAACGCCTCTTCTCCAGAGTGTACTGGAGCTGAAATATCTCAGGGCTTCAAATATGCTGAAGTGGAACATTCATTGCCTGTCATTAGCACATCATGTCCAGGAGCTGGAATTATGTGAAAGTCAAGAGAAATCCATGTGTCCAAAACCCAAGCTAGAACAAGAGGAGGATTGTCAGCAAGAGCATCTTGTATCTCAACTGCAGAACAGTCAGAACCACAATTTGGAGCTGGAGCTTTAAGAAGCAGGAGTTGATAGAGCTTCAAATACCTTGAACTGTAAGAAAGTGAAGCATCCATTGGCCAGAGCTGTGATAACCAGGTGCATCTCTAATCCAGATTGTCCAGTAGGTAGTGTCTATCAGCTGGAGTTGCAACAAGCCAGGGTGTCTGTCAGCCCCCTACAAGGAGCTCTTCCCAGAGGGTGCCTGGCCTCTTCCCTTGGGGATAAAATACATCTCACATGCTCCCCACTGTGTGGAGAGTCTTTCTCAGCCCCATTACTGACAGCAGAAGTGAGGTGAGGATCACCCTGGCTTTCTGGGGCAGCTCTTCTGCAGGGACCTGTGCTTGTGAGGGGCTGCACAATGTTGGGTCCAGGTGAGGTGGCAGCACAAGGCAGAGGTGTCTCCCCTCTACCTGAAAAAAAGGAGAGACACTACTCAGTCAGATCTCCTGGGTGCACACCCCAGAGACCCTCAGGAGGTGCCTGTCCACCTCCCAGCCCAGAAGAGTCACAGCTCTCCCCAGAAGGGCAGCCAAGAAAGAGCATCTTGCTCAAATTCCTCTGCTATGCACGGTGCATTTCAGCACAGGGATGGTACCCACTAACAGCGGGCTGTTCCCAGCATTACACAGAACTGCTGCCAATGGGGTGCAGCTGGATCAGACCCCAACAGCTCTTGGTTCACCTTCCCTAAAATCACTTCCCATCTTGCAGCCCATAAAACATGAGGCACAAACCTCCTGGGAGTGGCTTTGTTCTGGGGAGCTGTGGTAGCTGAACCCCTCTGGCATTTTTGCCCCACACCCATATTCATACGGTGCCAAAAAAAGGCAACAAGGAATTCACTAACCCAGCCAGCCCTCAGAGGGGATCAGGCGCTCACCCACAACCAACAGTGAGGTTTTTCTGGTTATGATGGGCATCTCCCACCCTGGCCTGCACCAAGAGACCCCCAAACCCCTACCCTACCTTGACAGCATAGCTCGGTGTGGGGCTGTTTGACTGTCACTTCAGGCACTCACTAGGCATTTATTGCAGCTCCTGAGTCCCCTGATGCTCCCTGGATGAGGTAGGTACTTGTGCCTCTCACCCAGGCTTGGGGCTGGCTGCTCCTGGCTCCCTGCTGCACCTCCACAGCATTGTCTGTATGAACAAGAGCCCCATGAGGACACAAGGACCTCATCCCTGTTCCATGCGCAACCCTGCTGCTACCCACAGCATCCCAGCCATGGGATGGGGGTGTCTGAGAGCAGCAAAGTGAGTACAGCTGGCACAGAGGGCACCTCTGCCATCAAAATGCAAGTTTTCACGCTTGCTTTACAACAAAAAGCAGAACCAGTAGGTTGCAAACACAGCCCAGCCAGGAAAGAGCTGCCAAAAATATCTCAGTCAAGAGATCAGACCAACTAAGGGAACAAAAACTCACTTAAGCAGACATCACCCAAAGGCCACAGGGAGGAACATGGCAACTCATAAGAAGAGTAACACCCGCCCTGGGGCATGAGCAGCTCTGCCCTGCTCTGCTCCAGCTGTTGTGTTTTTACTGCCATGTCTGCCCAGCTGAGGCAGGAAAGGTGAGATGCTCTTTAACTTGGGCAGAGGGGTGACTGTGGCTGAGGGTTCAGGATGAGTACAGGACAGAACTACTGACAAATTAAGGTTATCAAGACCGAGAGGTGCAAGTTAATGAAGTCTGTTTCCATGCCCAGAGAGGACAAACTCTATTCCCTCAGTGTGGATGACCATGCACCATGGTCTTTACTGTGAAGATGAGAATAACAGATGCCCATACCCGCTTCTGCTGGTTGGGGGCTGTAGCCATTATCCCAGTATAGGAGCAGCCATGCCTGTGCCCTGGTGTGCTGAGCTGGGATCAAGGGTGGCCTGCAGGGAAACCACAATTACCCTGGCTCCAGCAGACTGGTGTCACATGAAAACAGAGCAGAAATGCAAAGATTTCTTGTCCCACGTGTATTAATGTATTTTTTTATTAGCTATAAGTGTCCCCAGAATAACAAAGCCTGTTAAAGCCCAGAACACTGTGTCCACGTCTCACCTCAAGAGACCCTTTGCTAGACAGATTCACTGCGATGGACAGGACTTTGATACCAGCATATGGGGACTGCACTTAACAGCAATGGAGAACCTTCTCCGTAAAGTCATCCTACAAGTTATGAGGCTGCCAGCACCAGAAACAAACCGAACTAACTCTAGCACTTCAAGAAAAAACTTTTATTAACACAAGTACGTGACAACTACTGTGGGGTTCTCCTCGTGGTGATAACGTTTGGCTGCATGATTACACTTTTATAGGCTTTTATTAGTAACAAAAACCCAAAAAGCAGAGGCACACTCTACAAAAACAGCACAACGACCTAAGCCTCAATACAACACTCAAGCAACCCTTCCTCCAAGACAGACCAATTTACAAAGAGTAGAACAAAATCTAAACACACTCGTTAACACAAAGCAAAAAAAGAAAGAGTATAGTTGCTTCCAAGTAACACACATTTTAACTCACAAGATAAGGCACCGCACACCTTAAAGCAAACCATGAGGCAACGAGTCGGCAATAAAGGACAGTGTAGGACAACAAAAAAAAGAGAAGAATATAAAGTAAGATACATACTCAGTAAATTACAATCTGTAGAGCAAGGTAAAATTCATATGAAAGTAGCAAAATACAATTAGTAAATAAGATATCTATGGGGCAAAGATGAAAGACGGTAATCTATAAGACATAAAGCATAAGGTAAAGTCAAGGTAAAGAAAAGCAGAGTAAATGGTTGCTCATCCCTACAGTGTCCGAATGGGTGGGAGGAGACGAGGCAGCTCTTTAGTTACCCCACAGAGATGATGTAACTTCTCCCCGATTTTGCTCATGTCCGATCTCTTTTTATACTTCTTTTCTTAGGCAGTTTGAGTGACTATAGTCAATAATAATTTGGGGGGTGATAGACAGATGACATAGGCCTGAGGGTCGGCTCCCTGTATTCCCGTAGGAATGTTTCGAAGAAAGGCCGTGCTATTTTCATAACACTCCACCCTTCATTAATCCTATCAGTCTGTTGCTGGAAAGTCTCCTAACTTTGCTGAGGACTTTTAAGAAGCCATTGGAGTCTCTTTGCCCCTTCTTGTGTAACCCATGATCCTCTGACGATGGATTTCTGGGGCAGCCCCCTCCAGGTGTTGAGGTGTGTCCCGTCACCATCAGGACGGTCATCAGGGCCTTCAATGGGTCTGTCATCCTACCTGCTGGCATGGGGCTGAGGGACGGTGGGGAAGCACAGTGCAGGATCCCTCGAATCGAGCGCTCACGCACGGCAGGTTGAACATCACTGGTAGAAGCGCCTCAGGACCAGGGATGTATCCCTGTTCCAGCCATCCCTCGTGCCAGGGCAGGGCAGTTGCTGTGGCCGAGGTGCCTCACCCGGGGGTGCTGTGGGCACATCCATGTCGCTCGATATCCCTGGGACACGCCGCTGCCGCCGTCGGTCCATCCCAGGGGTGCCCATCCCGGGAGCCGCGGTGCTCCAGGGGCTGGGCAGCTGCAGCCGTGCCAAATCCTGGCGCACCAGGCGGCTGGTGTGTCCCCTCCTGCCCCGGCCTGCAGGGATCTCCTGGGACAAACGAGACCGCCGTGGAAAAACCAAGCTTGTCGCGCCTCCTGTGTGCGGGAAGAGGCTGGAACGCCGGGATCACCCGGCTGAGCCGTGAGACACGGGGCGGTCACTGCCCCTCCCGGGCTGCCGGGGGGCTCCTGCCCCGCACACAGGGAGGGCAGCTGGGATCCCGGGAATCCGGGATCCCGACGAGCAGCTCCCCGGGAGCGCCCGGTGGCGGCTCGGGATGTGCCGCGGTGCGGGGCGAGCAGCTGGGAGGTGCCGGGAGGGCTCAGCGCTGCAGGGACAGCTCCCAACAGTGACGGCCCCACAGAGAGTTTGGGGGCTGTGGGCTTCATAGGCAAGCGTGTTCCTTAAGTAATTGCCTGGATAGGGTGGGATCATTAAGATTTTGCAGCTCTGACGTGAGGGGTACAAAGCTGCGGGAGGGCAGAAGTTCCTGGAAGTGCTGCTGTGCCCAAAGGGAAAAGGGGGGCAGATCCCAGGGGGTCGTGAGGGTCCAGGCAGATCTGAGCCTGGGTGCTGGGTACCCGTGGTAGGAGAACAGAAGGCTTGGTGCCTGAGGAACGTGGGCGCTTCAAAAAGGCAGTCGGGGAGGGGTGATGGAGATGGGCTCTGGTAGCTCCTTGCAGTCCCTTCTCCCCTTGCTGACTGGCTTGTGAGCCCTTGGGGAGCCACAGTGTAGGCTGGAGGATGACTGCAGCGGGGCTGTTCTGTCCCAGAACCCCAGGCTGGAGTGGCAAGTCTTCTCCTTGCCCTACAAGCCCTGGGGGTGGCTTCTTTGGGTTTGCATGACTTGGTGATGTGGATCACCTATGACAAAAGTCTTTTCCTTCCTGCCTGCTACTGGCAGCAGTTTGGCAAGTGTTGTGCTGCCAACACCTCAAATAATGCATGTAGGTAAGTGATTATAAGTACATACTTACTTTACTAGTGGTCATTTGTAATAACTTGTAATAAAGAAATTCACAGAAACAAAAACTCCACGTCCTTTTGTACTACAGCATTCTACGAACTTGCTGTTGTGACCTTCACACAACTCACAGGTTGTGGCATAGACACCTGTGCAGCTAAGCCAGTCTGGTCTGGGGCACCCACAAGGTTAGGGACATATGCCCTGGGCTAGCATCACCAGAACCCCCAGTGCCCAGCGCAGCCCTCATGGTGTGGTTGGGTGCAGGGCTGTTCAGCTGCTGCTTTTGGGCACTCACTGGGTGAGCTCCTGCATCCCTCGATGCTCATGGGATGAGGTGGGCACAGGTACCCCTTACCCAGGCTCAGGGTTGGCTCCTCCTGGCTCACTGTGGCATTGCCTGTGAGGACTCAGGTCTCTGTGGGGTTTGTGGCTTTCATCCCTGATCCCAATGGCCCAACCCCTGCATGTGTTGGAGGAGAAAGAGACCTGAAGAGGAGACCTCATGATCAGGGATACACCAAGGGGTAGAAGGGTCCCAAACAGGAATGACTGTCAGGGAACGAGGTAACAACCATCTCAGTGGGAGGAGAGAATGGTGGCAGAGGGTCCGCAGGAGCCCTATGCTGAGGACACAGGGCTCACCTGTCACTGAAAAGGGACTGCAGTACTCCTGGCTGTGTGGCTTTGAAGACCTTGATCCCAGGCGCTCTAAGCTCATCCATGAGCTCCTGCAGCAGCAGGGCTGTTGCTCAAGTGGCCACCTCAAATCACACAGCTGCCTGTGCTGCGGGCTGAGGCTCAGACCCAGCCCCCCAACCCTGCTCTGAGCCTGGCAGGCTGCAGGTGATGTGGATTTAGGACCAGCAGCCAGGAGGGAGCAGAGGTGACACAGAATGCCTGTGGCCACCTGTGACATCTGTCCCCACAGCAGGCACACACTGAACTTTGTGGTCTGGCCTCATTCCAGTGTGGGTCTGTGAGAGAAACTCTCCTTTACCTGATAACCTCAGCATAGCTCTGACCACACAGCGTACAAAACAACACTGTCTTCTGATGCTGCAGGAGGACACGGAGACATAAATAACAAGACACGGGCAGCAAGATAGATGATACTTTTATTGTTGTCTTTAGCCAGGGAAGGGGGAATCAACCACAACCAAGGCAACCCACCCGCGGTGCATTTCTCAACAGCCAGGGCAATAGCAGCTCCCAACTGTGATGTCTCCACAGGGTGCAGTGAGGATGGCAGCATCTGCAACGGGACAGGAGAGGAGAGTCACCCTTTCACCCAGCCATTACTGTTTGGGCACTGCAGCAACCCAGTGTCTGAAGTCAGGTGTTGGTGCAAAGGGAGACCCTGACAACTCACTGGGCTCTGTGCAGCAGTGATATATAAAGCAATGCCAGCACACTCAGCTTACTAGAATATGTGCTGCTCCTTCCTCTGGTTGATGTCCCTCTTGAGCTGGCAGAGTGAGCATACGGGGCAGAACAGGATGGTGCAAAAGTCACCCAGAATGGAGCCCTGCGGAGCAAGGCACATTGCATGCATAACCCCTTCCCACATCAGCTTTTGAGCCTTTCTGTTTTTCATCATCAACACCCTTGGGCAGCTCACCCCAGCCCTGCAGCACCCCACTGCTCATATCCAGCAAGGACTGGGATGAAGTGGTGTGCAATGGGATTACCTCAAACTCACAGTGATGATGCAGACATGTCCCTGGCTCCCTGCCTGCAGGGATGCCCGTGCAACTCCCTGCCTCTGCTCTTCCCCTCAGGCACCCCTTTCTCCTTCCCCGAGCCCCCACCCCAGCACCGAGCTGGTCACTGACCGGGATGTTGTATCTTGTGCGGTAGAGGGTCCTCATGGGCACCGTGTCTCCACACATGAAGCACTCGTTCATATCCGAGGCCACCTGCCACCCCAGGCAGGGGTAGCAGAAGGTTCCACAAAGACCTATGGGACAGTGAGATGTGGGCTTGTCTAGGGGATGCAAAGACCGAGAAAAGGGAGAAAAGCCAGCCAGGAATGTGGCTATGGGAGCTGTGGCTCTTGACCTCAGGTGAGAGCTGCTCAGCTGCTGGTACCCACAAAAGTGGGGTTTGCAGCAGGGGCAATGCTGCAGAAGGACCAGGAAGAACACCAGAAACACATCATGAGCCAACAGCAGGAATGAGGGGTATATAGGTACTCACACACGCTGCAGTCAGAGCAGCAGTCCATTAGCCCAGTCTGCCACTGGCCTGGCTGTTGGACAACTGAAAACTGGGGTTGGGTCACAACCACATTGCTAGAGTCCATTGTCAACACAGGGTCTGGTTTTTAATGTCAGCTTGTGGTCTGGAAAGAAAAGCCATCAGAGAAATATGCTGCAGGTGTTTCTGAAGTGGATGTCTTGCTCAGGCTCCTGCATTCAAAGACAGAGGGCAACACAGGTCCCTGGGGAGTCCTCACTGCCAGGGTACTGCCACCTGCATCACAAAGCAGGGGGCACAGCACTGCCAGGAACTGCCACCGCTCTCTGAAGCCAAGCCTTCCCCAAAACCAGCCTCCCACCAAAGGCAGCAGCACTTCGTTCCCTGCCTATGCAAGTAAAATGCTTCTATGAAAACACAAGTCCTTTTGCTTCAGAACTGCAGTGCTTCAACACTTCAGTCCTGTCTTCTCATGTCCAGATTCATCTTCCATTATTATCTGCTTAAAATGTTTTGGGTTGTTTTGTTGTTTTTGTTATGATTACAGTCTCCCAGACCTACTATTGCTTAGTTCTAGCTCCCCAAGCTCTCAGGAGTCACCTTAATCTTTGCTTTGTTCCATGAGCATCTCAGCCTATTTGCCTCCCCCCTCTCTTCCTTCTTCACCTTCTTTCTTAGCAGGCTTCAAGGCAGTGGGCTTTCCTTGTCTCCATCACTCTAAGCCCAGTCACCAGTTCCTATCCCTACTTCACTTGATTGTTTGTGCCAATGCCTCATCCTCCTCTTCCTCAGTCCCCTGAGGTCACCACAGCCCCTGGAGTTCCTCTCTGTTCCATCCTTCCCCAGCATGGGGATGCACCCTCTGAGAGCAGCAGAACTCCTGCTCCATAGCAGGATGCCCAAACTCACCTGACTCATGTAACAACTCCACCTCCACCTGTGGCCCCTTCCTTTCCTGCTACCCCTGCAAGGCACAGCACCACCCACTGCCATTCTCACTTTGGAGCCTTAAGTTAAAAAAAAAAAAAACAAAAAAACAAAAAACAAAGGATATTCCCATAGGAAGTCCCATGCAGACACACTCCGTGCCCTATGCCCAAGCTCAGCACTGCTCTGTTAAGCAGCATGGGGCTGAGGTGCAAAGGCTCCCCTGTATTACAGCCACGAGAGCTCCCTCCCACTCCCAGCACACACCACACATCCTCAGCAAAGAAACCATCAGTGAGAAAACAGCCCGAGCTTTGGACCCTCTAACTGTGAGCTGTTGCCTCTTGCCCGGGACAGGTCCCAAGGCAGCACCTCCAGGAGGTCCTGTCCAGGTGACACATCCCTGCACAGTGCATGGGCATTTCTTCGACAGTCACTGCGGGTGTTTAACAAAGCATCTTCAGGCAGTTTGGTCCTGCTTAACCCTGCTCGGCCCTGCTCACCTTTGGCACATTTGTCCTTGCACTGCCTGTCTGGGTGATGGGTGGGGGGTGCTCACCAAGCAGCCCTCCCTGCCCTGCCCCTGTGTTTTATGGGAGTGCCTGAGTTTCAGGAACACTGGGAGGAGCAAAAAAGGAGAACAGCAGAAGCATTTATGTTTTGAAGAAAAGGATGATGGCATTAAATTCTGTTAAATTCTATAAATTCTCTTAAAACACTCTAAGGGGAAATGGAATTGTTTTCACATCAGAACTGCACATTTGCATAGATCTTAAGTATTAAACATCAGAAATATGGTGGAACAAACATATTACTGTGCCCAGCGCTCAGATGATGCCATTGAGCACCTGGTAACCACATCAGAGAGACACTGGCTGTGGCATTGCATTTTTATTGACTATTGCCAATAGGTGGCAAATGGCTTCGTGGCTCTGCTGGCAGCTCCTGTGGCTCCCCATCATTTACAGACTGTCCCAGACACAATCCTGCTGTCAAACACAGCCTGTTGCTGTAGGGCCAACCTTTGTTCCTGGCAGCTGAAGGAAGACGAGAAAGATTATTAAATTATGCTGTAAGAGGGAAGAAGGCTTGAAAAAAGTCTCCACGTGGTTTCCTCCTGACTTTTTGCAGAAAGTGGAAGCATGGCTGGCCTGTCCCTATCTGAGACATGAGCACCTGCTCCCATTCGGTGATGAGTGCCCTTGAAAGGGTGAACAGGCAGCTGGTGGGAGTGTCTCAGTCACTGTCATGCTGGGATTAAAGATCAGGGTGTTTCCCTTTTGCTATCTGAATAAGGCTGTCAAGCTGTAAAAGTGCTGCTGTGCCCTCTCTAGAGTAAGTCATCCTGCTGGTGACAGGGAGGGACCTTTGGAGCAAGATCAGGCAAGCCCACCACCCATGGGTGCAGCAGGGGCCACTGAACACTTCCTGACCCCGCCCTGGCCAGCTGGTCCTGACTGTTCATGCATGAGATCCCAGGTAATTCCCACCACCTCTGCTGCCAGTGTAACACCTCCTGGCATGGCCAAAACAGCAGCCCCTTCAAGGAGCCTTGACACAGGACAATTTAAGAAGCAGGAGCCAGGAGGGGCAAGGGAGGAGACAGACCACGGACAGGCTGTGCAGTGGGGACACCAGGGAGAAACAGCATGGGTGTCCCACGCAGGGACAGGGATGCCCAGCAGCAAGCAGAACCACAGGGAGAAGCATGCACAGGAGCAGCAGTAGGAGAAGTTTTAGGGGTAGGACCCCTCCAGCCTCCCATGCTGCTCCTGGACTATCGGATAACATGATCAATAGCAGCACCTCATGAACACGCAGCTGAGTGGTGCTGACACACAGAGTGCCCTTCGCAGGCAGGGCTGACCATGGGGTTTCCCTTTCCCCTCCCCAGGCAGGAGCACACCACATCCCTGCATGGATGGAAGCTGCAGTGCGGAGCAGGCAGCACCCTGGAGAAGCCTCTGCCACACACCCACCTTATGAAATGGCCCAGGCCCAGCACACCCAACACATCACCCCTTGTGCCCCCAATTCTACAGCTCCATAGCATCGCCAGCCATGCTGGAATGCCTGATGGGAACAAAAGGGATCCTGAGGTGCATGCAGCCACATTTCACCCATAACCAAGGTCATAAAGCAGCATTTATAGGCACAAATGAACAATACAGTGCAAAAACTGCTGTCCTCTACCTCTGTTGCCCACTTCTGCTGAGATGCCTATTAGCAGCATCCAGCCATGGTTTAGCTCTTGAAGTAGTTTTCCAGGTAGAAAACTTCACCTTTGTTTTCACCCTTTCCCCTTCCCCAGCATCACCACTTAAGCCACAAGCAGTTTCCATAATTCTGTAGAACCCAAGCAAAGGCATGCCACACATACCTGCTGAGCTGTCCTTGTCCCAGAAGCAAGCATGTCCTTTTCCTGGTTCTCATCCCTTATATGTTCCCTGGAAAATGACCTTTACTCCCTCTATCAAAGCAGACTCTGGCTTAGGTGCTGCTTTGCGCAATTGCAGCTCCCCTGCTGCTGCTGCCCGCCCTTACCTTTCCCCACCCCAACATTCCCCAGGTCCACAGGCCCAGTGGGACACGTCACTTTTGGGAGAGGTTTTCAGAGAAGGGCAGTTTGTTTCCTGGCTCCTGTGCTACCCTGAGCCATATGCTGCTGGAAGTGCAGTGCCTATCCTTCAATAATCCTGAGCATCAGCAAGAGCTCATTGTGACTGCACTGGGTGACAGGTGCTGCTCAAGGTACACCTACGAAATTGTAACATGCTGTGCTGGGATGATGCTGCAGCCTGGTACTTCTTTTCCCCTTTCTCTCCACTTTCCTGGCCTCTACCTTTCTTGGGCTAAAAATGCATTTTTCTGTATTGCCAGAGATCATCCATAGGAATGTCTGGGCCATCTGGGGTTTAGACAGGTGGGAGTGCCACCACACACACACATACCCCACAGCATGGTCAGAGCCACTGCATGCCCTTTAAAGTTTTGTGGTAAAGGTGAAGGCAGACAGTGGTCCATGTCTTTTCCTCTAAGAGTGAAGCTGAGGGATATTTGCAGAGATCAAAAATCCTTTAGCATTTCTCTGAGTGATGGAGAGATGGTGGATGCAACCTCCACCTTCTGGATGGGAGTGCAGCGTGTCTCAGTTTTAAAAAAAACCCCAAGATATCTGCCAAGGAAAGTGAGGAATCCTCCTGGACTAGGAAGTCCCCTCTCCTCAAGCTGCCATAACCTTTGAACTTAAGAGACTTTAGGCAGCAAATATTTTTAGTTGCAGGTGGGTGGGAATTCATGTTCAGGGTCCATAGGGGAGCCAGGCAGCCCCAAATCCCCATGCCTTTATATTCAAAAAGGTGGGACAGGCCAGCCACTTGGGCCAGCACAGCAGGGGCAACTCAGCACTGAGTGGCCTGCAGATGTCACTTCCCTGCAGGAAGCCCCAGCTCTGCCCAGTCACTTGTCCAAATGTTACAACTTGAATGAGCAACACAGACTCCTCCCATGTATTATATATCCTTTCTAAAAGCTGTTTGAATAACAAAATACTAATGAAAACCTTTCTCTGCAGCAGGCAAGGGAAATCGCAGCTGCACATGGGGCTGCTGAGGTGGATGAAGTGGGAGGGAGAAGAATGGGTCCTCTCAGGTGGTGCAAGAGTGACATACACAGAGGTACAAAGACAAACTCAAAACTTTATTGCTGGTGTTACTCAGGGAAGGAGAAAACAATTAGAATCCAGGCAAGCCCCACATGGAGCATTTCCCAACAGCCAGGGCAGTGGCAACACCTGCCCACAGCAGCTCCGCGGGATGCAGCGACAATCCATCTGCAACGGGATGGGAGAGGAGGGTCAGGGAGTGGGGCTGTGCCACACCAGGTGTGACCCCCAGTGCTTCCCTCTCCACCCTGCACGAGGCTCCCAGCAACGTTTTTCTGTAGGACAGGTCACTCTTGTCACCCGTCCATGGCCACTTCCCCACTGCAACAACCCTGTCAGGTGTTGGCAGGAGACACTCTGGGAAGCCTCTTGGCCATGTGTGACAGCAGCTTTATAAACCAGCGCCGGCACCCTCAGCTTACCAGAATATGCCCTGCTCCCTCCTGCGGTTGATGTCTCTCTTAATTTGGCAAACAGAGCACACGGGGCACCACATGGTGATACAGAAGTCAGAGCAAATGGACCCCTGTTAGGAAGAAATTAAGTTAGGGGCAGAGGCTTCCCAAAAGCTGTGTTCCAGCCAAGAAAATGCTAATCACATCACAGATCATGTGCCCGTTGTTCCTTGGCTGGCTGTAGCATCCTGGGTAGGAGACACTAAAGCCCAGGGCTGGTGTAACCTTGGCACTAAGGAGGGAGTCCTTTGTGCAGGCTGCAGATAGCTACTTATCCTTTGGCTTCCGAGGCTCAGACTGGGCAGAAAAATACACACAAAGACAATTTGGGCAAAGTGAACTTGGGCCCCCATGATTTGCACTTGGGATGGCACCAGCCCACTCCCTGCAGGAAAAGACCCTTCACATCTGTATTGTCCACCTTTCTCCCAGATATGATTACAGATCCTTATCTGTGTAACCAACGTCCTCTATTCTTTAATCTGCCCAAAATTATCTCCAATCTCTCCCACGTTTCAAAGACCAAAGGAGGAAGCAGCAGCCGAGGCTCTGCAAGCCACTGTGGTCAGCAGCAGCTGAAGGCATGACGTGGACCTCCAGTGAAGGGTGTTGGGAAGGAGCTGTGTCCACTCAATGTGTGCTGTTGAACAGCAGCCCAGGGATCAGCTCAGGTGAGGTTGTCCCATCCCCTGTCGGGTGCTCCAGCATCACGCAGGATACGAAAGGGAAAAAAATGCTGAGGAGGAATCACTGTTGCCCCGTGCTCATCCCTTCTGTGCAGAGAGAGGGGCCTTTCAGCCACACAGCAGGGTGAGGGGGCAGGTTAACCACTGACCGGGATGTTGTATCTGGTGCGGTAGAGGGTCCTCATGGCCACGCTGGTCCCGCACAGGCAGCACTCGTTCATGTCCCCAGCCACTTGGCAGGCGAGGCAGGGGTAGCAGAACATCCCACAGCAGCCTGGCAGGGGAAGAAACACAGCAGTGGGTGAGGATCTGCCTGCCCTCCCAGAACCACTGGCACCAGCAGAGCAACTGGGAGAACCAGGCTACATGGCTGTAGCAACTGCACACCACCAAGATGAGCAGGGGGGGCAAAAAATGTGTCCCCAGAGGGTTTGTGGCTGTCTGCAGCACATCCCTGCTGACGGCTGGGAGAGGGGACATCCCACGGCACTCACAGACGCCGCAGTCGGTGCAGCAGTCCATCAGCCCCGTCTGCCAGATGCATCTGGAGGCAGCGGGCATGCCACCCTGCGGCTGGATGGTCACGATGGTCTGCGCAGCCATTCCTAGACGCTCTTCTGAAAGAGACAGGTAGGGAACAGGAAACAGGACAGTCAGTGAAAAAAACCGTGGCTGGTTTGAACCTCCAGCCACACTCAGGGCTGTCACCCTTCAGCAGGTGGCCTTTTGCCCAGCTCCCTTGTTGCTACCGGAGGGGATAAAGTATAACCATATCGTATTTGCATTTGTGTCTTTTCAATGCCTTTGCATTTTCTGCCATTTTATTCAGCCTTCAAAATAGCATCAGGCATTTGCATTCCCCACTCCACCCAAGAAAGGCTTTGGTAGTGCTTAAACACAGCTCACTGATTTCCCTTGAGCTTAGTTGGGCTGGGCAGTGAACCCAGGCTAAAGGGAGAGACTTGGGCATTCTGGTTGTTGGCGTATTTTACACAAGTTGGCTTTGGCATGGGTACAAACCATGTGGGAAGAACCTGTGGTCTCATTTCCTTGTAGCAAAGCCAGACTCTATGCAAGAGAAATTCTATAGAAAACTCCTATCTCTGTTTTCTTGTCATAGAGAGCCAGAAACTCAAGGCTGTGTCCCAAGTCTGATGCCCTCTCCTTGCCTTCCTGTGGTTAAGCAAGCAAGTAAACCTTGAAAACTAGTAAGTCCCAGGTCTAAAATAATGATAATAATGATAATGATGATGGTGGTGATGATTATAATAAATTACTATTAATAACTCCTCGTCCTCCTCTCTCTGTTGTGATTTTCCTAGCCAATTAAAAAAAGCACAAAGCATTCTTAGCTAACAATTCAAAGCAAGTTTGGCTTTGGGGGTAGGTTTTTCTAGATAAGATAAACTCCCTGCTCACATTTGTTAAAACTTTTTTCTTTCTCTTTTTTTTTTCCCCCCCTACAGATTAGGTTGGTTTGTTTTATTTCTTAGAAACCGCAGCTTGGCAAAGGCAGAACCACGCTGCTGGGTGGGTGGGCTCTTCCCCGCGCAGTTTCTGAGCTCAGAAGTCAGAAGAGAAACCGAAATCAAGCGGGAGATGCTCGGGGGCGGCAGAGTGTCCTCCACCCTTTGAGTAACACGTGCTTTTCCCGAAATCCCACTCCTGGTTTCACATGCCAGCCTGCAAACCCGGCAGAGTCCCCGAACGTGCCGAGACAGCCGGGGATGCAGCCGGAGCGGGTACCAAGTGTGAGCGTGGGATGCTCTGGAGCTCTTCCCTCTGCTACCCACGGCAGCGCTACCAACACGTGGGGAAGCGCCCTGCGCTTCCACAAATCCACAGTATTCCGCACACGAATGTTATTCCCATCTTTCCTCCTCTCCTAGCCGCAAACGCGCAAACAGCTCTCCTAGCTCCAAAAATGAAAGAAATCTCAGCAAGAAGCTGCTCCTGCCACCAACAGCACACCCTACTGAAGGGACGGCAGACACGCGGGGAGATCAGGCAGGGACCGATATCCGAGCCTGTGGCAGCTTAAAACAGAGAGTAAAATACCCCTCTGATTCCTTTAACGCAGTTAATCCAGTTCTGTCAGCAGGAGAAAGCAGCCAAGAAAAGATAACCTCTCCATAATCCAGATCTTCTGCATATTTCAAAGCCTCCCCCAAGCAGACTTTGACAGATAGTTTGCTTTAAATTATGTGCTAATCAGGGAAAAAAAAAATCCCTACTTTGGTACTATCATCCCACTCTTCCCAGGTTAACAAGTTACTAATATTTCTACGCTTTAACAGAACCAACCTTCTGATGAGCAGCCTCTCAGTGCCAGCTCCCTCGCCGGCCAGGACTCTGCAGAGAGAAGCTCCTGGGGACCGTGAAACTAAGCTTTCAATAGGCGAGTATAATGGGCGGGAGGTAACTTGGAGGGCGTGGTGAGAAGCTGTGCCCCATCCTAACACCCATGCAGAGCTCAATTTATTCTTCTTTTTCCCAGACCTAATTATTTATCTATAAAAATAAAATAAAAAGATTGCATGTTTATTGTCTATTGTTTATTCCCTTCACTCTGCTTCCATGCTGTTGCTCTTTGAGGGAGAAGAGCTCTGAATTATGTGCATTCATTGGACATTTTCCCATTTTTCCACAAAGAAAAATCATGGTTCTCGTATCCCAGACCAGACTAAATGCAGAGCAGCTCAGAGTATTTCACTCTGAGCTCTTCTCATTCCCCAAGGAAAAAGCTTTGGACAATGGGGAGGTGCAGATCTGCTTGCTTTCACAGCCAGGCTTGGCAATGGTGAGTGGGCAGTGTGGCAGCAAAAGGGGCTGTGTCAGGGGCTTCCGAGTGACCAAAAGCTCTCTGTGGAGCTCAGAACAGCCCCTGTCCCAGCCTGCCGATGCAAGGGGGCAAAACAGGGCACTCTCAGTCAAAGCAGCAGCAGCTGAACCCACCTGCACCAGGGGGCTGCTCTCCCCAGCTCAGCACCCTGCCATGAGGAGAAGCCCCAGCCCCAGCCATCCTACTACACTTCCATTCATCCCCAGAAAAGGAGGCAGCAGGGAGCAATAACACCTTCGCTTTTAATCCTCTCCTCCATTTGCAGCGTGCTCCCTGCACCTTCTTAGGGGAGGCATTGGGGTTTTCATTTCTTAGTAAATACATCCCCCCTGGAGGCTCTCTCTAAAAATCAATTTCCCTCAGTAGTTACTGTTTCTTCACTAACATGCCCCAAATATTTAATCACTCATGCCCTGTGCAAGTCACTGACAGTTTTGGATGCACCTCTACATTTTGTAAAGAATCTGTAGCCCCAGGGCAGCATTTTTTTGTTTCCCAGCAGGATGCACAGAGTGTGTGGAGAGCCCAGCGCGAGTCTGAGCAAGTGCTTGCTCAGGAGTAAGGTGAGTTCAGTGCATCCCACAGGAAGCGCTGATGGTGTGTTCCCCTTCTCTCTCACCCTCGACAAGAACAGGGAAAGGAGAAAATCAGTTAAATGGCAGTTTCGCAGCTTTGTCAACAGGATAGGATTTATGGTGCTTCAAATGAAGCCTTTTACCAATAGTTCTTCTAAGGAAACAGCGAGCTGTGCCCTGAAATGCTTCCCTTGGCTTCCAGCAGCTCCCAAGTTTAACTGTGGCTGTCCCTGCTTTATGATGAGGCTGCCTGGCCACCCCTTGTCTGAGTCATAAATGATTGGTCTTTTTCCCAAAAACATTGCAAGAGGCTGTGGGAATTGAGGTTTGCAAAAGGTTGTAGATTCTAGCAGAGGAGTTCCTAGAAGAGGGAATACTTCCAATCCCACTAGCTGGCTCGACTAGGCTCATGCAAATACCAGCTGGCCTAGGACAGGAGGGAAATGGGCAGCTGAAATGCACAAGTCAGTATGGGAGACAACACATTAAAAAAAACCCAAAACACTCATCACCAACATTTTAAGGATTTTAATAGCCTGTCCTCCATTCAGAACTGGGGTGACGCTGGCTGGCTGAGCAGTCAGGCTCTGAAAATGCTTTGCTTCCACAGAAAAGCCCCTCACTCCTACCTGCAATCCTGCCGTATCAAGTGTCTGCCCTTTGTGACACTAAAAACCCCCTCATAAACATATCCCTCAGCTCATTCCCTTCACCTGGCACTTAAGTCAGAAAAAAAACCCACCAAAACCCTGCAAAAATGTCAGCAGTGAAATCAAAACTTGAACTCCTAAAACTCACAGCAAAAGCATCACCCTTGCCCGACACTGGGTAGGAGGATCTGCTGCTTCCTGTTGCAGCTGCTGTGGTTTCTGGCCACTTCACCTGTGGCTTCTCCGGGTCTGTGAAGTGACATGCAAGAAAAGAGATGGTTGGCTGCAGGGCATGTATGTCTTAGCCACAGCAAGACAGCAAAGAGCAAAACATATCAATAGCTAGGAAGAAAGGAAATGTGCTAACAAAACCAACCCTGGAAAGCCTTTTTCCAGGTGGTAAAATCAAAAGGCTCCAGAGAGACCTTATAGCATATTCCAGTACCTAAATGGGCCCACAATAGAGCTGGAAGGGGACTGTCTTCGCTCAGGGGCCAGGATATACTTGGTGGGTAATGAGGAGGGATGGAGAGATTCAGTGTGTACCTCAAGGGAGTTTAACCTTGGGACCGCTGATGATGTGACAGCACAGCAGTTCACAGCTGGGCTGAGAGACATGGGAAGGAGTGAGAGGACACTTTCCCCATTCTACCCAGCATGTAAGACAAAACCAGGCTACTGGTCCCTGGGTTGTGCTGGCAGCGGTCCCACAGCGGAGAGCACATGTATCAGTTCCTCCCAATACGGGAGGAAACTGCAGGTGCCCGAGCCCTGCTTGGTGTTGAGCAATCACGTCTTTGTCTCCTCTCACATGGGAGAGGAGGTATGCCCTGCAACACCAGACCTTCAGCCTGTCCTTTACCTAACCAAGAGCAACCTTAGCCCCATCAGCTAAGGAGATGGGAGGCAGGAAACCCCTGGGCCCCCATCTGACAGATACAGTCAGCAGGACTCTCTCCAGTGACCTGCCAAACCTTTCATTTATTGCCTTACTGCACCCACTGTACAGTGTCATTTACTGCCTTACTGCATCCACTGTGCATGCGGAAGTGGGGGGAATAAAAGGATCGTGTCAGCTCTACGCAAATAAATTCAAAGTCCCTTCCAACAAATCCTTAAGTAAAGCACAACAGTAATGCACTTTACGAAGTACATAAAATCTGTGCTTTCCTCTATTTTTTTCTCAAGTATTTATTTCCATTTATATATATATCCCCTGAAAAAGTGGTTAATAGCATGACAGCATTTGGGGGAAAATAAACTCTGATGAGGCTGGAAAATCTGTTTGACAAATATTTGGCCATACTGCAGCATGAGAGGCAACACCAAACGCACACAGGGTTTTCTATTAAGAAAACTTAATAGAAGTTGAACTTCCTCCTCGAAGCACTCCCCTGGTACTATGTATGTGCCGCTGCTTACAAGGTTAAGCTGGAGGTAAAATTATTTCCCTTCAATATAGAATCAGAGAATCATTAAGGTTGGAAAAAGAGACCTCTAAGATCACGAAATCCAACCGCTAACACAGCGTGGCCGTGTTCACCATTAAACCATGTCCCTAAATGCCACATCCTCACACCTTTTGAACACTTCCAGGGACGGTGACTTCACCACTTCTCTGAGCAGCCTGTTTCAATGCCTAACCATCATTTCAGTGAAGGAATTTCTCCTAATATCAAATTTAAACTTCCTCTGGTGCAACTGGAGGCTGTTACTCTCCCGTCCCTTGTTACCTGGGAGATAAGACCAGCTCCTACCTGGCTACAATCTCCTTTCAGGACATCGTGAGATACTTCACATTCAGAGCTGAATGTTCTGAACCCTTTGACACCAGTCCAGGCAAAATCCAAGGTCGCGTGGAATGGGTATGTCACTGCTTTCCCACACTGCCCTCACAGCTTGCTACAGGCTTGGTTCTCTTCTTTATGCAGTTGAAGCAACCTTTTTTATATTAGGTATATTTCCTTGTTACTCTACCTGTCATATCCAAGAAGCTCTGCAATTTACAGGAGCTGTGTTCTGCTGCTGTAAGCATTCAGCAGTGGGTTTTGATTTTCTTTTTCATTAGGATGTGGATTTACACTCCCTCTTTCAGAAATTATAGCTGCATTGTTGTAGTTTCGAACTTGGCACTGAACATTATTTTCTGTTGTCAGTTTTGTTTTGGTTTAATTGTTCTAGATCTCTTTCTGCTTTGTTCAGATAAAAATGACATGTACAGCTGCCTGAAAGCAGTGGTTTTTATAAACACCACCATCCAGGAAAAGAGAAGTGCTGTCAAGCCAATGAAATTTTTTGCAATTTTCTTTGTAAACCCAGTATCGCACCAAGCACATTGTGTTAAAATCTGCTCTGGCCTTTTGCCTCTGTCACAAACTACAGAGGCACTGCAGGAAACTCGCCTTTCCAGTATACCAGGAGCCCTCAGCTAGTACCTAACCTTCACATTATCCAGGGCCTGTTAACGTCCACATTTTTTCTTGTCAACTTTGTTTTGAAGTTTAAACAGAGCTTCTCTCCTGGTATTTGCACTGTGAAGTGCTTAGAAATAAACTAATGGCCGTCTCCCAGCTTTTGCCAAAAGGAAATAACAAAGAAGTGCCCACAAAATACATTCTCTACATTCTGTTTACCACACCACTCCCTCATCACAGTGGTTGTGCTTTCAGTGTCTTCCTTGAATACTGTCTAATCGTAGTGCCGTGCCGGTGCAGGTGATGTGGTACCTTCATTTCCAACTGGCTTTTTAGGGACCCACAGGATGCTCTGGTATTTCCACATGCTGACACACCTTTCTGAGTTAGTGAAGCCCCGTTTTTGATAAAAATGAAAAAGAGTGAGTTTCTGAACCATTATGTGATAAAGTTGTATTTTGTAGAGGGAAAATTAGATGCATCCAACTCCGTGCTTTGTTTATAAGCCATTTACTAGTAAGTAAAAAGTCTTGTGATGTAGTTAGTATGGATCAATTTCTTAATACTCGTCACCTCAGAGAGGTTGTGGCAAAAGGCATTCATCCAGTTTTAACGCACTGAAGCTCAGATTTGGGAAGAGCTCATATTTTGTAGTGCCTTTGGACCTACTGCTGTCTTTTGTCCGATGCCAGCTCACGTTACCAGTGGCTGGCAACATGTCTGACCTGCTGCCCTGGTGACCCGTGGGGCTGGAACTCCTGCCAGCTGGCCCGTGTGCTCCAGCTCAAGCTGTTTGCACACCGCAGCTCCAGAGCTGAGTGCCTGCAGCACGTGCTTTAGGTTAGATGGGGGGAAAAATCTGACCGCCCTGCATTACCACCATGTTTACCAAGAAACACACAAACACCAGAATCCAGGCACAGTTTGCCTTCGCTGACCCTATGGAGTGTCCAAGCTCCTGTGTGCCACTGAGCTAAGTGTGTTTCTAAGGCAAAGATCCAGCCCCACCATGAAGGGCTGCCAATGCCTTGGCAAGCTCTCCCTTCATCTCCCCAGAAACTAGCATCCTCCTTCTTTAGGGCTAATCCTGGACAAAGAGCAGGTCTTGCTTTGATACACCCTTCTACAAGGTACAATGGGAGCACATACAGGCAAGGGTTGGTGTTGATTACACAGTTTTCTGGTACTGAGCAACTGGAAATGTTTCAGTTTGCCTTTGTCAGACACATTTGACCTTCCTGCTGCCTGCAAAAGCATTTATCATCTCAACATCCTGTGGAAGAACATTTGGAAAAGGCAAAGAACAAGAAAGGCAAGATTTAACAGTGGAGGAGAAACCTCCAGAGGACACTGTTTATTTATGCAAAAGCACATTAGCTAATAATAAAGTTGATGCTTAGGGACAGGTCTATTTGAGAACTTTTTTGTAGACCGTACCTAAATACAGCAGAGAGTGTCCTTGTGAAGATTAGAAATAGAATAGCTTGGGAACGAAAGGAGAAGATGCACATAAACATGTGCCAGCAGATACAAACAGGGTTTTACTCAGGAAGTAGCTCAGTCTTTGTCTCTTTTGCACTTAAAAATTATTTCTTATTTCCGTGTATTAATCATAAAATGCTCACGCAAATAACATCCTCAGTGTTACAGTCTGGAACCTAAACCTTTCTTAGTTTTTCAGACAATGAACCTAAAATAGAGCTATGGCTTACCTTTGTAAAATGCGTTCTGAGATGAACTTGGAAAACTCCCACAGAAAAGATGAAATGATTTTTCAAGTTTAGAACATGAGGACTGTTTTGAAACTTCAATTTTTACTCTATTTAGCTACACCTTCTTCTTTCTCTCATTACAAGACAAACGCTTGAAAGAAGCTGTCATCGGACAAAGGACACCAGTAGATTCAAAAGCACTCCAAAATGTGAGCTCTTCCCAAATCTGAGCTAAAGACACTTCAGTGTGTTAAAAATGGATCAGTAACTTCTGCCACAACCTCTCTAATATCACTAGTATTAAGAAACTGATCCATGCTCTCTACATCAAAGACTTTTTAATTACTAGTAAATGGCTTATAAACAAAGTTCAACATGGAGTTGGATGCATCCAATTCTTCCTCTACAAAATGCAACTTTGCCATGTAATTGTTGAGAAACTTAGTATTCTTTTTTTCAACTTAAGGTTTATAATTTGGGATGAAGGAAGGATTGTTTAAGAAAAAATTATGTGTAAGGACCAAGGAGGCCCTAAAAGCAGTTACACCTCTTAACATTTTCATGTATTTCCATCTTACATGCAGTCAGGCTGAAAAATCTACTCTTTCTGATTTGCTCAAAATGTATTGGATGCCACTGATGTAAACAGTAAAAGAGAAAGCAATTTACAAGATGTACATTAAAATGTTCAGAAGCAGCAGAAACCTGTTCCAGCCTCAAAAAGGAACTTCTGTAACCAAAGCCATTGACTTATTAGATGCTTTCTTTTTCTTGCAACAGGAACTGCTTTGCCTGATCACTATCACTAGCAATGCAAAATTGCAGTAGCAAACCTTGGACTCGTGGCACTGGACTGCAGCGTCTCTCAGAAATACCAGTTTAAATAACCATAAAATATTGTGTCCATCTTCAGAGCAGCACTCAGTCTTATTTTTGGTATGACTGCACACACAAATTGTGCCCTACCATTCAGAGCAGATGAGACATCAGAAGTGGTTGGGATGCAATAATGAGCTTGGCAACTGCACATTCTGCATCACCCAACCACAGCCCTGCATGCAAGCATGCACAGCCACCTATGGGGAAAAGCGTGCTTGCATTGCCTACCAGTACGGAAACTCAGGTAAGTTCCACTGTATCCTTATGCCAGAATAGCTGTGTCTGCTTCTCCTTCCACCACAGAAATTACTTTCAGAACATGCCATGCAAACTCCTGAACATCATCAGTCAAAGAAAAGGTTAACCACCGTGCACATCACAGAACTGGGAGAGCATAACCCAGTTGAAAACCCGTATGGTTTTGAGCAATTTAACTGTCAGCCTGCACTTGCTATTTTTATTGTTTCTAGGCATCCTCCTAGAAACAAGTTCTTCCTCTAAGACTGCAAATAAAACCAGTAGGCATAAGTCAAACAAATGGAATTAAAAAATAAAACTATGAAAACATGTAGCATGATAAATTTGCAGCTCAGGGTCAGAGAGCAGTCATGGACACTTGGCAACAGCTGTGGGCTGCTCTATTTTTGTTTGAATTCAGTAGTCTGTGTTCACTCTAGATAAATAAGCTCAGCTCACTCTGTGCAGGCAATTTTGCAGAAGCCTTTTCTTTTCACATGAAAAGCACCCACTGTCAGCAATCAGAGCAAGAGCAAAAGGTGATCCTAAATACTTCTCTACTGACTTTTATTATGGACCTTACACACTCACAGAGTCCTGACTGCTTCTAGACATTTCAGGATGAAAATAGTTATTGCAATTCTTTCATGCAGCAAGCCCCAACTCAAATTGAAAATTATTCTTGTAATAAACCAGACCAAC
The DNA here is from genome assembly GCA_013396755.1 of Sclerurus mexicanus. Taxonomy (NCBI): domain Eukaryota; kingdom Metazoa; phylum Chordata; class Aves; order Passeriformes; family Furnariidae; genus Sclerurus; species Sclerurus mexicanus. Next base: position 186,190 of record VWZF01006547.1, read on the forward strand.
AAACACGTACAGGCAGATTTTATTTACATACTGAAATAATTTTGCACTGTTGCACACGCTCTTACTGAAAGACATGATTTGTATAAAATCTTGAGTTCAGTCTTCAGAGTTTGACAGAAGTTTGCTGGTACTACACAGACCAGCAGAGTAGCCTCAATTATTGAAGTTTCTGTGGAGGTTGAAGTTATTTACAATCAAAACTTACACTGTAGGATCATCTCCACTGCATCATTTTAGAAACAAGAATGTTTTCACCAGCATTTATAAATAAACAGTATAAAGCAGCTATATTTATATTAAAAGTGTTATCCTTCTTACAGTACTTACATTTTAGCCGGACTAAAATATCAGCACTTACAGTAATTACAATTATCTGTTTTCTAAAGGCTCTTCTATGTTTTTTAAGTCTTTTCGTTTCCACAGATTTCCAAGCACAATCCCTGTGAAGAGCAGAATTCCTACAGTACGATTTGAAGCAAACTTCTTCCAACAGTCTTCAGGCTTGTCTATGTCCAAAGTGTAAATCTGCAAAAGCACAGTATAACATTACAGGATTATTATTCTACACACTCATAAATATTTGACATATCACAAAATGACACAAAAAGGTCTGTAACTGCAAGAAATTATTCTTAAATTCTAAAGTTTACCCTTACATTCACAAGAAAAAGGAATACTCTGTGCTTTAAAATAGAGTTTTTGCATAACTGGCATCTATGTTTGAGAAATTAATTCAACATACAGCAGATAAGTGATGGATCACATATGAACAAGATTTCCAGACTGTCTCAATGGAAGAATATACAAACAGCCTGGTTACTGGTGTGCCTGGTTTGGTGTTTAAAAATGTGAAAATATCTCGGCATGTCAGTAAGTATTTTTGAGATTTTCCTCAGTACATTGACACATAATTCTTCAATGGGAACTTTAAATAAAAATAAAGCCCCCAGAACATGCTGGCATTTTCAATCTCTGCTGCAAGGTGGTGTCCCATGATTCAGTAGAGGCAAGGCACTGGAAACCCAGCAGTTAACCAGGCTAAATGGAAAGCACACGGAAGTGCTGGGCCCTGCCTTGTCACATGGGGCTGGTTCAGTCCAGTTGCTCTTAGTCACATTCATTCAATCCCCTCGTAAACAAGAACCAGGAGACCTGCAGCAGCAGATGGAAACAAAGCTAGGCTTACCCAGCAGAGCACCTGTCTACTATGAGTCACAAGTGAAGTTAAAAAAAACCCACAAGGTACACCAAGAGCAAAGTTACCAATATATATTCCCAAAACCAAAATTTGGTGCAAACGTCTTGAGAAAGACGACAAGGGAAACGTTAAGCTAAACGAGTGAAAGGATTAGTAGAAAAGTACCACCTAATACCTCAAACCTTGCAGTTCAGCCTTTGAAAGAGTTAAAATGGAACATATTCGCCTAAAAGTGAAACCTTCCTCAGGAAACCTGTTTTTCTTCCATTTATAGTTGTACAGAGGAAACAGGGCTGGGTCTTGATCAAATAAACAGAAACATTGCTCAGAAGCTTCTAAGACGTGTTATCCACACCCTTAAAAACCTGTCAGCCCCTCAAACACTGAACTAAGTAAAACTCAACTGCAGCCAAGTAATGAGATATACTTTCAAAAACACAAAGAAAGTAACAGATGTTATGTTCCTATCAGTGAAAGTCTTGAGAGGGATCTAATTTGTCATCATGATGACCCAAATTCTTCTGTCTCAGGCAAAAAATCTGTGAATTAAGGAAAACCTAGCCTTGAAGCAGCTTACTCAGCTTTCTAAACTCCGTTAAGCACATGATCAGATATCTTCAACAAGAAGGTACGCATGAGAATGTTTAAGCAGAACTAATATTAAAATAATCACTCAAAAAGAAGCTACTCTGTGGTACAAAGAACAGTGCTTTTCTTGTGACTTTGGCAGTGCACACAACTGTGCATTCTCCATCATTTACATTCAACAGCTCTGCATCCTTTCTTATAAAAATCCTCCTTGAAGGAAAGTGATTTCCATTTCTGCCAAAACTATGACATAAAGCCTCTCTGAGAGTTCAAACTGTAAATGGTCATGCAGCTGATGTAGTATTCTTTCCCTCACAGATTTCCAAGCACAATCACTGAGGGCCAGATTACATCACCACAGGAATTCTCTTACTCAGAGGTATGCTTAATATCCACTACCTGCATGAGGCTCACTCATTAAAATGCAATGTAAGACTAATGCGCTTAAAAAAGTTCTGCATTAACCACAGACTCAACCTCTCAGACTGTCAATGGTTTTACTACTTGCAATACATAAACCTCTGTTATCACTCACCTATCAAGACCAGCAATTGATTTTTGTATAGACTGATTTGTCACTACAAGACTGGGCAACACAGCTCAGAAAGAACATGACAGCAAGATCCTATCTGCTTTCTTTACTTACAAAGCCAATTTCTTTCCTTTTGTTGCTCATTAAAATTTCTAAACTAACGCAACTACAAGACTGAACTGGATTGGTCTCTCCTATACAACGAACTTTGAATTAGAACTGTCAATTACCAAAAAATTATAATATTAACACCTGCTATTCTATGTACCAGACATCGCAAGGGCTGTATCAGAACACTAAAATTTTTTATCTTCAGCATACTGAGGTGGATTCTAGCAGCAGCTGCTACTGGAAGTGAGACAAAAACCATTTCCTTGAGATCACAGCTTAATGTGAGGCACCCCTTTTGGTTAGGAACTGACAAACTCAGTGCTCCACAATCTGTAGACTGAAAGTCTCTTCAAACAAAAGGTCTGCAAAAGGTACTTAAGAGGAGCGAGCTTATTTTCAGAAGACTTTGATTCTCTTTAGAGAACTGTTTTTTCAGGCAGGTAATGAACTGATGTGGGTTGAAAAGCGTTCTCATTTCTTACTAAGAACTTCCAAATGGAAAAAGTATAAGCAAATCCATCAAACCTGGTGTGCTAGGTGAGTCCCTACCGCAGCCACAGCTGAGTAATACGGGAACGTTTGGTTACAATTCATCCCTGCCACGCACAAACTGAGGAGCATGGCAAGGCTGAAGCCACTGAGCCACAGCTTTGTATCCTCCTTGAACTGTAACGCAGTCGACTTCACACCGATCATGATGTCATCCTTCTTATCCTAGAATAAAAGGATGAATTAGCAGAAAAAGACACAATCCAATGGCACTTCATAAGGAAAACAAAAAGGGAGGCCTTGCTTAAATTTTCAATGCTTCTTAGTAGGAACCTAGTTTAAGTATATTTGTAGGTCCCGATGTCAAAATTTAAATTAGAAGGTTGGTCTTAGAGCTGCTTTAGCAGCCAAGATCTAATACCAATGTCAAACTTGTTTACACAATGCAAATGCATAAGAGCGCAAAAGACATTTTATTTCCATCTTTCTATCTGACATGTAAAACATTTGCAAACAACGAGGGCAGTGACTTCCTTGGTGCTGTTTTAGCTCAGCTGAGAGTGAGGCTGAGAGTAAAGACCTGCCACATGCTAGTTCTGCTGTTTGACAACAAAGTTGTAAATTAAACACAAAAACTTGTGTGTTGAGGCAGAAATACCTGAAATTTCTCAGTGTCACTCTACCTGATGTGCATAAATGGTATCATATACCAGCGTCCACATGACTCCAGACAAGTACAAGGGCAAACACACGGACCAGTCACACGACCCCTTGATGGCAGACCAGCCAAGAAGGGCTCCCCAATTAAATGTAAGTCCTAAAAACATAAAAGGAATTAAAAAAAAGAAAAAAAGTTACAAGAACGCCGGTAGCAGTCTAAGTTACATACACATAGTTAAATATTATTTGTTTGAGGGAATATCGTATCATCATCAGTATCAGTACAATACCAGCATCTCTATTTTTCTACCACTTATTTTCAGGCAAGTGATAAATGTAAGTAAATTGACATTAAATACTCTGGATGTGCAAGGAAAAATATATATGCCACACATTCTTCCCTAGTTTAAATTTGACTTCATTAGTGTAGGGAAGCATTTGCACAGAACTATTCCAGTATGCTCAAACAACAGGTCTAAAATTAAAATGCTTATATATCAGTATAACAAAAGATGTCAGCATAACTGACTGCAAAACACTACACAGCAGCCAACTATGGTACTTAAGGGCTGAAAATGACCATTTTGGTAAAAAAGACTCTGAAGACAGCTGGAATGTGAAGGCCAGTATACACAGATATGTTTTAGTAGCTCATCCTGAAACACAAGCACCATCAGAATCTGCACTGGAGTTATTTCAGAGGCTGAAGAATGAAATGCAGGACAAATCTGTATTTAAGAAAGGTTTTGAGATAAACCCAAAACTAAAGCTCATTTTCAAATGACAAATGTTTATTTTCTCCCTCCCTTTCTTCCTCCTATCAGTCCACCAAAACAAGGAACTGATTTCTAACCAAAAAACCCCAAACTCACACATCAACTCATGCGTGCTATAAATTAAGAAGCTCCTGACACAACAGAGCTTTGCATGTAAGGTATTTCTATTTTGATATAGTTATAAAAAATCAGACTGATAAAGCTCAAATACTAATTTGTAAAACACCCCAAAAACTACATTTGAAGAAAAAAAAATAGTAAAAATATTTCCAGCTTACCCAAAACTAGCTGTGGCCAGTATGTTATCCTCTTCATCAGAGGGTAGGTCACCACAAGAGACAAAGAGGCTGCTCCCAGAACGATACTGTACAAAGTACCACAAGAATTACTGCTTGCCAGGCTGAAAATCACTAGATGTAGTGCAGCATTACAAGAGCTGTACACAGTACTGAACTGGTTATTTTACTTTAAAGTACAATCCATTACTAATAACCTCCTCCCTCTGCCCCCAACACTTTTCCTGCTGAAAGTCTCTGTGCTTATCTCTGGACCCAGGATCAAATTTTAAAAAGCAAAAGATAACTCATACGTCACCTGTAGTAATTGAGACACAGCAGCACACAGAGCGCCAGGCTAAGCTGTCCCCCGAGAAAAACAAAGGACTGAAAAGTGGAGATATCTCCAGCTGCCAGGGGTCTACTTGCTGTCCTCGCAACCTAAAAAATGGAAACTATGTTAACACCAAATCGAGCATGGACTCACAGAATGGTTTGGCTTGGAAGGGGTCTTAAAGATCATCTAATTCCAACCCTCCTGCCATGGGCAGGGAAACTTCCACTGGACTGGGTTGCTCAGAGCCCCATCCAACACAACACATTCCAACAGATCCTAAAACTAAAAGTCACACCATTGGCACATAAGAGTAAGAAGAAACAGCAACAGGCCACAGAGTGCATGAGATGGGGTTCCTTCAATGATACAAACACAGAAATATCATCACGAATTTCTAAGCAATGGTGCTTACAACTGAAGCATGCAGGCTTTAAAAACTTAAAGTGCCACTTGTGTGATCAGAAACACTGCAGACATCTTGTATATATATATATATATACATCTTGTATGTATATCTTTCCTTCACCTTAGGAGAAAAAAAATCACACTTAAAAAGTTGTGAGCTATCTAATTTCAAACAGCACTTCTGTGCTTAAACACTGGATTACCATGTAAAATCTCATGAAGATGCAGAGCTCTTCAAGCACATACAGCCACTGCTAATGGCTATGTGCCACCAAGCACGTCTGTGCACGCAGAACCAAGGTCAGGCTGTGCCTAATGATCTCAGAAGGCTGTCCCGTAATGCCCTGATAGCACTGGTTTTGCTCTGAGGCCATTGAGATGTCATGCTGGTAAGTAAGCAGATTCCAGGAAGGCAATTCCTCCTCCCCCACCACAGTAGTGTTTGGAGAGTTTTTCAACCAAGAATGGGACAAACGTACTGAGAACAATCCTAAAGGAATATTGAATGGTCTAGTAGAGAAAGAATGAGCAGTGAAGTTGATGTAACAGAAATGATGGGAAAAGATGACTGAAAATACTTGAAATTTATGCTGTTCTCACTTATTTTAAATACTACTATTGTGATTTACATTCAAACAGCCTGGCAGGTTTAAATTTTAAATTAAATAAGGCCATTAAGTATTACCTTAACAATCTCTTATTGCACGGATTCTGTAATTGCAGCAGGGCAAAGAACAGTTGTATTTGAGTAACTGAAGGGCGACTTAAAATGTCTGTTTTCTGGGGAGAAATAAAAGGGCCCTAGTTCTGTTGTGTACATTTGTTTCTCTGTGATGGGATTTTCAGAATTCAGACCCTAGAGTTAATAACCATGAAAAGACAATTAATGTAATCCTGGTTAGGATACAATAGAGTTTATAAACTGTCTGGAGCAATAAATCATACAAGGCAAACTGAAGAAATAAACAAATATCAGAAAGAAAATCAGAATTATATGAATGGTGAGTTACTTGCCAAAGATGACCATTGTCAAAACCCCCTGAATGACTGAAATTCACTTCAGCACGAGAAAGAACTTCTTCACACTGAGGGTGGCAGAGCACTGGAACAGGCTGCCCATGGAGGTCTTGGAGTCTCCTCTGGAGACATTCCAAACCCACCTGGACACATTGCTGTGTAACCTGCTCCAGGTGAGCCTGCCTTGGCAAGGGAGTTGGACTGGATTATCTCCAGAGGTCCCTTCCAACCCTAATGGTTATGTGATTCTGTAAAATTGTGCATGTTGATGAAAATGGCGTAAAGGCTATTTGAAGAGGTTAAAAAGCCAACTTTTTACAGAGTATTATGTATGTATGTCTTGAATGTGCTTTAATAATGTATTGCTTTTACAGTTTAAATGTGCACTTATCTGTGACTAATTCCACTGAACACTGCAACCAGAGATGGGGTGTTTCACTTAAAGAAAACCAAATAATAAGCAACACAAAATCCAAACCACAAACCACCAACAGCAGCCAACACCCTGCTGTTGACTCAGTTTCCCTGCACTTGTGTTGAGGGCAACCTTTTCAGGTATGTCAGAAAAAGCTAAGAATGCAATTTAAAAAACTTTACATCTAACCACATCACATAATGCAGAGATTAAATAATTACATTGAAAAATCCCTCTTACTAATCACATTCTACCTATCAAACCTATTAATAAGCATATGCAGTTGTTAGTATCTTCCAAACCCTAAACCATCTAAAGCTGCCACAAAGCCTGTACTGATTCACTGCCTTCCCAACAACACAACAGTGCTGCAGTAAAAACTTCACATATCAGACTGGCTCGTTACCCTGTCTCTTGCCAGTGCTGAAACCCAAGCTCCAAAACCAGTGGAACAATAGATGTACAGAAAACAGGACCAGCAAACAGTGACACATCACCACAATATTCCCCTACCAGCGTGTACCTGGGCATGTTTCAATATCTGACACTGCCTTTTGCTTATTTCCTTCTCTTGAACAAAAGGGAGATGATAAATGAAAAAATACAACATAAAAGAAGGGGATTAGCTCATGGGTTGGGCATGATAATGTGAACAGCCACTCTCATGAAGAAATTAACAATACAAGGAAACGCTTCTCCTGAAATTAAGAACAAAACCCAAAAGAGTCATTCTTAGGTAGATTGTAACTAACAAGTGTAGCATAAAGGTGTTATTTGTTCTGTCATGCAAAACAACGTTGAGAAATAAACTTGTTCAAGTACTACCTACAGCTGACAACAGCACGTATTTTATCCTACACAGAGGTAAGTACTCCAGAAAACTTATTACAGTCCTAGACAGAGAAGTGTTATAGCAAATAAAATCACTTCTGTTTTAGGAGGAAACGTAGACAAATTAATTTTACGCATCTCAGACATGCAGAAGTTTCTGAATGTGGAGCCCTATGCTTGCACTCAGCAAGGCAGCACTGGTGATGTTCATGTATTTCAGTGCCTTCAACACCCTTGGGGCTTGGCTAAAAACCCTCACCTATTAAAACAGTACCTGTTCAAGTGGAGCCTTCCTCCTGGAGACATTCCAAACCTACTTGGACACGTTCCTGTGTAATCTGCTCCAGCTGACCCTGCTTTGGCAGGGGGGTTGGACTAGATGATCCCTGAGGGCCCTTCCAGCCCTAATAATTTTGTGATGCTGGAGATGAGTGGGCGTGTGTTCGGCTGACTGGATCAGAGAATCATACAATGGTTTGGATTGGGAGGGGACCTCAAAGCTCATCTGGTTCCACGTGGGCAGGGACACCTCCCAATAGGCCAGGCTGCTCAAATCCAACCTGGCCTTGAACACTTCCAGGGATGGGGCATCCACAACTTCCCTGGGCAGCATGTGCCAGCGCCTCACCACCCTCACAGGAGACAATTTCCTCCTAAACCTACTTTCACTATGAACCCATTTCCCCTCATGTCACGCTCTTGTAAACTCTTGCCCCACCTTTCCCCTGAGCTCCCTTCAGGTGCTGCAAGGCAGCGCGCTGCCTAGCGCTGCGCGGGGCTCTACCTTTCTGTCAAAGTCGCGGTCCCACATGTCATTGATGGTGCAGCCGGCGCCCCGCATGAGCACGGCTCCCACGCCGAACAGCCACAGCGTGTGCCAGTCGGGCAGCGCGCCGGGCTCCGCCGCCAGCGCGATGCTCCACGAGCAGGGCAGGTACAGCAGCCACGTCCCTGCGGGGACACAAAACCCGCGGGGGGCGGCGTGAGGGCGGGCTGGCGAGCGGGGAGGCCGCCGAGGCCACACTGCCCTGCCCTGCCCGGCCCTGCCCTGCCCGGCCCGGCCCGGCCCGGCCCCCGGCGCTCACCGGCGGGCTGGTGCAG